>JANRMT010062808.1:54770496-54787932 GCA_026402145.1 Polypterus bichir lapradei | reverse complement strand
ATAACAAATATTTACACAAGAATTACAAAAAGGAAGGGAAACTATAAAGATAGAAAACTTGTGACTTCATTAAAATTAAAATGAGCAGTTACAGTCATAGTGAGGCATTATAAAGGTACATTGTGCTTTGCTCGCCAGCTCCCCCCGGCCTGCGCTACACGCCAGCCACTTCACATCTCGGCCGCTCCCATATGTGGATTTAACGTTCACCAAACAACAAATCTTTTATTTCTCGCAGATAGGCCTCTTCATTGGGAAGAAGCACTACTTTTCCCTGATGACAACACGAATTAGACGACCTACAAGTCTCAGACTTAAACTTTAAAAATATCTACATACTTCTGTCATATCACCTATGTCCATATATTTGATCTATTTTTTGTGCTGTTCTGTTATTTCACAGAGTAATAATTTCCATTTGTTAGCGCTAAAGCGATCTTTACTATCAGTTTTTTGAGACTTTTGAATTTTAGTACTTTCATAATCTCTAACCTGCTCTGCCTGTGTATCGTGCCAATGTTTTTGAACCTCTTTATGACGTTCTACTTTGTCTTGTACTCTTTGTCTTTTATTTCCGACCCCGCTTGCAGCTGAGAGTGCAGGAACTGTGTCTGGCAATAGCATTCACACAGATGAGAAGTGATTGGACCGTGACCGTGGTTGTAAATGTTTGAGAGGAGGACGGGACTTGTCTCTTGGTAAAAAGTCTCGTCTCGCGGGACCTGAAATTATCTCTCGCGGGAGTTGAGATTACTCCGAGAAAGTCTCGTCTCAGGATTTCCTTTTATAATAGAGAGATATTATAATACTAGGTATATTACAGACAGATTCAGTCATAGATTCTGAGGCATGTTTAAAATACGGGGCAGGTAGAACTCATGGGACAGTGCTTTATAAATTCTCATTTTATGCAGAATGCAATAGCCATTGTAAAAATGGTAACCTGTTTGCTGGTATCTTGTGTTAATGGCCAAAATAATAGCTGATGTTATTTGGCTGTTTGTCTCTTGGGATGGGCTGGTATCTTATACATATCATCAAAAGCTCAGTAGTTAGTTTATTTTCCCGATTTACTGTATAAGCGGATTTCAATTAGTATTAACAAAAATGCATTGAAATTGGATGAGAATAAAAAAACAACCTAGTGATCCTATTTGCATTGGTATGACTGGAATTCTAAAATGATGTTTTTTTAAAGTCAATTTATATTTCAAAATAATAGGCTGACTCATGACAAGCCTACCCTTTAATGAAATCCTGGGACAAGTGCTGCTGTGCTCTGATAATCCATCCATCCATCCATCCATCATCCAACCTGCTATATCCTAACTACAGGGTCACGGGGGTCTGCTGGAGCCAATCTCTGATAATCTCCATGTCTATTTATGGGGACTTCTTTGTACAATCGATTGCTGACAGCCTGTGGGTTACGGACTGAAGGGTTTCTTTGTTTCGGTGCTCTGCTCTTTTTCACCATTTACTGGATTGTGCATTTCATAGGAGTACTTCCAGCAGGATAGCGTCTCTAGAATGCTTTATGTGTTGACTTGAGGAAGTACGCTGATCCAATGAATACACCACGTCTCTTCTCCAGTAAGTACACAAACATTGTAACAGTGCTAACAAGATGAAATGTTTGTGTAGAGTCCTACCAGCTTCACCCGACTGTTTGCTGCTGCTAAAACCAGAGCTGGGGTTCTTATTGTGTGCAGGCCTACTTTTTTGTGTACCACCCTTTATATTTAGTGTCATGACAATGATTTGCTTCATCTGATTTTCTGCATTACTGTAGATATTTGCAGTGAATGAGCTCAGAGTACAGAGGGCAGCGCTAACATATCATCAATCTATCAAGTGCCCTGGGTGCCAACTCCGCACCCAGTTGTTGCCAACACAGATTTTTCCCCCCATATCCACAAAGATAGCATGTTATAGTATTTGGCAAATCTCCATAACCTTGAGTCTCCCTACTGATTTTTATGGATTGTCTTTAGAACATACTATTGTACTCGCTATGCCACTACAAAAAGAGGCACATTTGAATTATCTGTGTGGTGTGTGGATGAAGTGATATAGTCTGTTCAGGGCTGTCTCCTTCCTTGCAGGCTCTGGTGACCTACAACACCAATTTGGCTTAAGTGGTTCTGAGAATGTTATGTAAGTGGAATGCAGGGTGGCACAGTGGGTAGTGTTTCCGTCTTGCTGATCCCACACTCTGGTTTTGAATCTGCCTTAGTGGAGTCCACATGTTCTCCCTGTATCCCTGTCACTTTGTTTTTCCAGGTACTCCCTAATGGTGTGCAGGTTAACTTAACTGGTAAACGGTGTAAATGAACCTGCAGTTTCTTGCCTTGTGTGCAGTGATAACAGGACAGGCTGCAGACCCCTGAAACCCTGAACTGGGTCAGGGCGTGTGAGAATGTTATAGCATAAATATCCTCACACGCTGTAAATACCGAATTTATAATACAAATATATTAGTAGAAAATGAGGGAATGCAGAGGCTAACCTGTAAGCAGTCATTTTGGGTGACATCATTCAGTGTTACTTGACACCACGCTGTGCCATTCGCAGACATCTTCACCAGAAGATATTTCACCAAACAAATAAGAGGGCAATGCTTAGCGGCACAAGATTACAAGTTAGATTACAAGATCATTCAAAGCCAAGGGAAATGGATTTCATTCACCACTGCGTCTTTTCATGGATTTGAACAGGCGGATTACCAGGTCCTTTAGTGTGCACAGATCCTGAATGCTGGTCATGTTTCAGTCCTGCCGCACATCTTAATTGCCAACATAAACTGAGCAGACAATTGCTGACCTGACTGTTTGCGATTCAACACTGGGAAGCCCTGTGTCTGTGGAGCTCAGGAATAAAGCCTGCATTTTAAACACGAACGCATGCCATTCAGGGTCACAGAACTAGTTCTCATGACATGGCCTTAAGCTTTGCTATTTATTTTTATTTCAGTTTAGCACAACAGAAGCATATCACAGTCAAGGGCAAACATGGCATTGCGTACAAGTCTATGTAGAAATGAAGGGTAACTCTACAAGATCATATGACACGTATTATTACTGAGTAATATGATTTTGGAAGTGTCCAGTTCTTATTGAATCATTCATAGGCCCCTTAAGTAATATGCAGGAGAAATAAAATCGATATGATTTGAAGAAGCATTACATTTACAAGTAGAACTGGACCTTCCTTTTTACAGACTGCAAATAAAAATAGTTCACATAACAGACCACCATGGAGCAGATGACAATACACAATACATGTTTCTGGACTTCTCTAGCGCCTTCAACACCATCCAACCTCTGCTCCTTAGGGACAAGTTGACAGAGATGGGAGTAGATGTATACCTGGTGGCATGGATCGTGGACTGTCTTACAGATAGACCTCAGTATGTGCGTCTCAGGAACTGCAGGTCTGACATTGTGGTCAGCAACACAGGAGCGCCGCAGGGGACTGTACTTTCTCTGGTCCTGTTCAGCATATATACATCGGACTTCCAATACAACTCGGAGTCCTGCCACATGCAAAAGTTCGCTGACGACACTGCTATCGGGGGCTGCATCAGGAGTGCGCAGGAGGAGGAGTATATGAGCCTAACCAAGAACTTTGTTAAATGGTGCGACTCAAACCACCTGCAACTGAACACCAGCAAAACCAAGGAGCTGGTGGTGGATTTTAGGAGGACCAGGCCTCTCATGGACCCCGTGATCATCAGAGGAGACTGTGTGAAGAGGGTGCAGACCTATAAATACCTGGGAGTGCAGCTGGATAATAAATTGGACTGGATTGCCAATACTGATTCTCTGTGTAAGAAAGGACAGAGCTGACTATACTTCCTTAGAAGGCTGGCGTCCTTCAACATCTACAATAAGATGCTGCAGATGTTCTATCAGACGGTTGTGGTGAGTGGCCTCTTCTACGCGGTGGTGTGCTGGGGAGGCAGCATAAAGAAGGACGCCTCACGCCTGGACAAACTGGTGAGAAAGGCAGGCTCTATTGTAGGCACGGAACTGGACAGTTTGACATCCGTGGCAGAGCGACGGACACTGAGCAGGCTCCTGTCAGTCATGGGGAATCCACTGAACAGGATCATCTCCAGACAGAGGAGCAGCTTCAGCGACAGACTGCTGTCACTGTCCTGCTCCACTGACAGACTGAGGAGATCGTTCCTCCTCCACACTATGCAACTCTTCAGTTCCACCCAGGGGGTAAACGTTAACATTATACAAAGTTATTGTCTGTCTGTTATACCTTCATTGTTATCACTCTTTAATTTAATATTGTTCTTTATCAGTATGCTGCTGCTGGAGTATGTGAATTTCCCCTTGGGATTAATAAAGTATGTATCTATCTATCTATCTATCTAAAAATAATTCTTGTTTATAGGTTAAAATGACCATAAATTAACTTGCAGTCTGAAAATAACCTTAAACTATAATGTAATTCTGCACATGCAAACGCTAGACAATCCATTACATACTCATGTGTCCTACTATGTATCCATCTATCCATTATTTTCTGAAGCTGCTAATGTAATAATGGGGATGCTGGACATGAACACAATCACTGATATGTCACCAGTTTATAGCTGCACATACTGTATGTGGGAGGAAATTGTAATACATGAAGAAAACTCACATGGGTTTGGTGCGAAGGTGGAAACACTACACAAATCTAAGAGGCAGCAGCACTCAACCCTGCGCCACCATGCTGCCTCTCTCAATTCACAGATCATACAGGCCACGGAGAAGTTTAGAAGTTGCCTTGTAGTTTCCATCTATTTTTATTTTTAGAATAATTGACCCCAATGGCCATTTGTGCTGTGTGTGCTTTGCATGTCCTTCTTGGTTCACCCAATATCCCCAAAGACTTGTAGTCTGTTAGATTATTGCTCTGGACAGGGTGGGCCATCCACCCCACTGAATTAGATAAAGTGGGTGTGAGGAGGTTAGGTAATGTAAAACAATATGACGTTTTATAATGTACTTTTATTAAAGTAATCTATACTAATAAAAGGCAAAGCCCTCACTCACTGACTGACTGACTGACTGACTCACTCACTCATCACTAATTCTCCAACTTCCCGTGTGGGTGGGAGGCTGAAATTTGGCAGGCTCATTCCTTACAGCTTACTTACAAAAGTTAGGCAGGTTTCATTTCGAAATTCTACGCGTAACAGTCATAACTGGAACCAACTTTCGACCATATATATAGCCATAGCCTGCAGCTCGGTCACCGTGTGAGGCGGAGTTGCGTCCCGCATCATCACGCCTCCCACGTAATTGAGTGCCTGCCCATATAAGGTAAATATTCGCAAGATCACACAAGAGAGCAGCTCACATGAACTGACTGTGAACGCAGTATGTAGAGAACAAGGAAGAGATCCAAAGAGCGCTGAACGAAAAACGCATTACACAATTGAGAAGGCAGCAAAAGAATATGAAGCGTGTGACACATACAAGCATATTCATAAGTGCAGCTACTGCGGGAACAAAGCACGGTGTAAACCGTAGGTTTAAATTAAGTTTATAGACACGCTGCCGCTGGCGTTTCTCATGCCTACGACGAATATGATATTCGCGAGATACAAGTTTAATGAGAAGACACGAGGTATAAACGAGACTTTGGATCACTTCGTAACGGAGTTAAAATTGCTGTAGCGAGAAACTTTTAAGTGCCGGGTTTTAGCTAACATTAAATAAAGCTGTGGACATCGCAAGATCACACAAGAGAGCGGCTCACGTGAACTGACTGTGAACGCAGTACGTAGAGAACAAGGAAGAGCTCCAAAGAGCGCTGAACAAAAAACGCATTACACAATTGAGAAGGCAGCAAAAGAATATGAAGCGAGTGACACATACAAGCATATTCATAAGTGCAGCTACAAGGTGTAAAGCTTAACTTTAAATTAAGTTCATAGACATGCTGCCGCTGGCGTTTGTCATGCCCAAGACGAATACGATATTCGCGAGATACAAGTTTAATAAGAGGACGCGGGGTATAAACGACACTTTTGATCACTTTGTAACTAAGTTAAAATTGCTGGTGAAGGACTGTGCTTATGCAAACGAAAATGAGATGGTCAGGGATAGAATAGTGTTTGGCACAAACTCAGCGAAAGTGCGACAGAAACTTTTAAGTGCCGGGTCTGAGCTAACATTAAATAATTGCTGGTGACTGTGCTTATGCAAACGAATAGAAAGCAAATGTTACGTTATTTTTAAAATGTTTCCTTGTCTTTTTCATAACTTCTTTAACACACTTCTTCTCCACTGTGAAGCGCGGGTAATTTGCTAGTGGAAAAATATAAAACAGGAAATGCATGTTTCTTTACTGGGTCCTGCAATATCCCTTTATTAAAAACAGAGCCCTATTTTGTGACATAATTTGGTCTGTCTTAGAACCAAAAAAAAAAAAAAAATCTGTCCCCTGACACCATTATTATGATATATTAATTCTGTCAACTTACCCATATTTCCTGCGCTTGTTGATTCAGCAGGCTAAGGCTCTGTCAAAGCAGTGTATTACCGACGTGATGACGAGATTAGAGGGGCGCAACCTGACTGGATTTCTGTGAATTTATATGTAAGAGAAACTTGACATAAACACCCTGATTTATTTCATTTTCTTTTTCTTTGAACTTCACACAAAAAAAAAGACACCAAGGGTGCTATCCTTATAGGTCATTGATTCATAATTCATAGCTCCCTTTAAAAGGTCAGGCAAGCGACACAAAAACTTGGAAGATACAATATTTCAGAAGGTCGATAAATGCCTCTCCTGATTTATAAGAGTGAATACAGCCACTTTAAAACTGGAATTCATCTGCGACCTTTACGATTCTGAGCACGACAAAACTGAAGGGGAACTGTGTCAACGTCAGCCTGAGAGAGGTGTACATATGGACAATGATCAATCAGTCTTTATCTTACTAGTGCCTTTCCTAAAAAAGAATGTGTGACAAACTGGGCGGACTAAATCAACATAACGGCTTCCAAAGCCGTGTTCCTCTCTGCGTTGTGCTTGTCAATTCTCATTTGACTCATATGACTGAACAGCACATTCACAGTGCAGTTAGACAAAAGGCAGATCTGAGTTCCAGTTGCTTCCATTTTGTGTCATGCACAGCAGCCCAATGAAATGTTTACTTTAACACACACATAAAAAGAAATAAACAGAGTAGTTACCATAAGTTTGCAAACGGCTTTAATCCAATTTAGGCTCTTGGAAGCCTAGTAGCATCAGGCATTAGCTAACAGTTGATGGTGCAAAAGTCCATCACAGGGCTAAGTTATGCATGCACTCACAGTCATCAGGAAACACCCAGAGGAAAACCCAAGACATGTGATGAAGGTGCCAATGGGTGTGGGGTTCCAACATAGGATGGAGAACTTGCAAAGCAGCAGTGCTAATCTAGTGTGGTTCAAGAGTCTTAGGACTTGATGGATTTGAGTGATCAGCAGGAAAATGTAAATGGAATAGAAAAGAATACAATTTTAAAGCAGAGTGCAAGAAACCTAAAAGTCCCAAAGGCTTTATCAAAACTCCAATTGGCTGCTGGCTGGGTCAGTACAAGCTGACGAAATCCTAAGGAAAGTACTGGGCTTTAAGCCTGAACAGGCCCAAAAGTGGGCCTTCAAGGGGAGGTTGAAAGTCAGTAGACCAAGAATCGTTTGGTTGGTTATGGAGACCACGTTCTACAATGTAAAGCAAGAACATGTGCCTCGGTCAAGAGGAACAGTAGCTGATGTGCACGGTGAAACAGAGAAAGCATCCAAGAAACTTGACATAAACACACTGATTTATGTCACACCCAATAACGTTGTGGATGAGGCGCGCTGCCCGGGGTTTGTTTCCTGCCTTGCGCCCTGTGTTGGCTGGGACTGGCTCCAGCAGACCCCCATGACCCTGTATTTAGGATGTAGCGGGTTGGATAATGGATGGATGGATGGATGTTGCCATTAGCTACATTTCATTAGTACCAACAGATTGCACAGAGCTAAGTGTGGGGCTGCCATTCTTCTTGTTCCTATTACATAATCGGCCACTGCAATTTGCCTCATGATCAGCACATGTTGCTGTTCTTTTTGTCATCTTGTTGATCAGTTTCCAATAAGAAAGACACAAACCCTGACACCTTCATGGAGGTTGACATCATCCATATATTAGGCTTCATTAGTGTGTACCATGTCTTAAGCTTTCAAACAAGACACGGATCAAGGCTGTAGCACGCAAGTAATCACTTGACACAACCCTTAGTATTCTATAGAAATAGATAACATAACAACAACAAACCTGGTCTATTCAGTTCACGGTGGCAGGGAGCAGCTCTAGACACAAGATGGATGGCAATCCATTCCCGTGCTCACTCTTGCACACTCCCATACTGACCATCGCTATAACTAATTCAGTGTCATTAATGAACATACTGTAACCTGCATGTTACTGTGGAAGCATCAGAGGAAAATCCACAGGAAAGAACAAACAAACTCCATTTAATAATAACTAGCCGATGCCCGCAGTAGCATACGGCGGTGTTTAAGAATAGGATCAGAAAACTTCTTGAAAGACGCAGTTGTGAATAGGTGTTTTGCTGGAGACGACAGCTAATGAGTCAAAAGATCTAACCCTAGAAAAAGCCACGAACAACTGACTGTGGCTGAAGACTGGTTGCTGTAGATTAACGCAAATCTTTGCAAACGTAATGTAAGGTGGGATGTTGGGGTCATGTTTGAAGTAAATGACAATGGTAGCATGGAGAATCTCGGAAAGAGCTTGAATTTCAGCTTCACTGCCATAAACTCCAGATGTTGCCATGTATTGATAGTACTCATGACTTGTTGTGATAACTCGACTTGTGTTGGAAAGAACAAGAACGTCTCCAAATCTGTCCCAATGTGATGCAACCAAATCTACTGCCCCATGTTGTAGTGAGAGTGCATTGCCTTAGTCAACCATTTGTGTCAAGAAATAACCCACTGATAGAAACAGACATTTGCCGGATTCCGGAATAGAGATGACGTTGTACAAAAACCCGTCGACAGAGAAGATACTGTTGTTCATTTTATAACAAAGGCTTAGGAAACAACCGTCGCAGTATAACAAAAATAGCAAGGAGCGAAACCAATGCCAATGGTCGAGAGAGTACCTTCCTGTAGCAGGCTATGGAAAGGACTCCCAGACACACACATGGCCGAAGTGAAAGGTCACGCGGTCAGGCTAGATATAGGGCTGTGATGTGACACCAATGGGGTCATGAGAGAGGAGCAGGGAACGCGGTAGTCCGAAGGAGGAACAGGAATCGAGAAAAGCAGCGTGGGGGGTGTATGGGATGCCGGAGGCAGTGTGGGGAAGGGTTTGGAAGAGGAGGAATAGGAATCGAGAAATGCCGTATGGGCTGTGTGTTTGTGACCGGTTTTGAAGACGAAGCAGGACGAACCAGAAGAGAAATATATATAAGAGATTCTACTTTTTGTTTTATATAGTAGACACCAGCTGGGTGCAGGATTAGAACCCAAGATGCTGCAACTATGAGGCAGCAGTGCTAATCACTACGTCAGGGGTATTCAAATAGATTTGACCTGAGACCAAGTTTTCTTTGGGTCAGAACCCGCTGTGACAAAGACTACTACTTCCCTCCGAAAACACACACACACACACACTGCTTCTATTTATGCATTTAAGATCATATCACCAGAGTGATCTGCCTTGTGCTTCAAAGAGCTGAGTTGAGTCACAATGTCAATGTGGACTTTTTGAAGCAATAAATAAATGTTGTTTTGGAATGAACATGTGAGGAAACTCATTTTGGCAATTTGTAGACTAGCTACAGGTACAGAAGAGCCAGTAAGACAATAGAGAGATGCTTGAATGGAAAAGCGTGGTGATATCATTGAGATTCAGATGAATGCAAATTCTCCACTTCTTTAGTGCAGTGCAACATTAAAAAGGGATTACTTTTTTTTTGGCGTCATGTGTGACACAAATTAAAGTGTTTACAACCCACAGCTGACTGCTCAAAAACTGTCACTCTTTCAAAACAAACACAAATAATCGATTTTTATTTTTTGCACTACCTCAGAATGGTATTTATGTGGAAATACCAAAAAACTTTTTGCCTTGAAAGAGCAGCCTAACTTTATTTTGTTACGCCAAGCCAGATTTTTAAACTCCGGTCCTGGAGGGTTACAGTGACTGCAGGTTTTCATTCTAACCCTTTCCTTAATCAGATACCGGTTTTGGCTGCTAATTAACTTCTTCTGAATTAATGCTAATTGACTTGCTCTTGAAGACTCAGACCCAATAATTGTTTTTTTTTCCAATAATGAGATACAAAACAAGCCAAAATATGACCAGCAAACTGTGTCCATCATACAATGTCTGAAAAAAAAAAAGGATGAAGATCTCAGGAACATTGATCTGCTCAGGTCTACAAAACATTTTAACAGTGCTCTTAGAAAAGAGAAAATCAACAATTTTGGAAATGTATGCTATTAAACAATGAGAGAAGCAACAGGCCATGGAATTAACAAGAATCTGCACCTAATTAAGCAACTGGTTGGAGTGAAATTGGTTGGAGTGTGAGGCCCTGACTTAGTTGGCTTTCTCTTGGCTCCCTCACTTCACATTTCATTTCTGTTTGGGTGCCATTTAAGGAAAGACATGAAGCAATTCAGAGGAACGATGAAGAAATTTAGGGGAACAAATCTTAAAAATCAATTCAATTAAAATGAAAGGACAAGGAGTTGAATTAGCAGAAAAAATTGGTCAACAATTAAGAAAGGGGTCAGAATAAAAACCTGCAGCCACTGTGGCCCTCCAGGATCAGAGTTGGACACCACTGTTTTAAACAACAGGTTCAATACCAGCGGTCCTGAGCTGAAATTCAAGTTCTGTATAACTGAAGTGGCAAACCTCGGATAAATTATGTAGAACTTCAGAAAGATTTAAATAAGAACAGGCCACTTAGCCCAATAACATTTGCCAGTCCAATCTACTTAATTCCTCCAAAATAACATCCAATTGAGTTCTGAAGGTCCCTATTAATGATACATAATTTCTTTGTGTATTCTCTCCCATACCTTGAGTGTCTTATTACGTTGAATTTAACATCTGCCTCTTTCAAACAATACGTACTTGTTTGATTTAGCACATCAGGCATACATCTTATTTAACTAAAAAAAAAATTGAAGTATGTGCTACATTAGTGGTTGTACTAGTTGTGCAGTCAAGTTTTTACCTACATATCCTACCAAAATGCAAGACATGCCACTCTCCGGCACCGTGATAAACAAGGAAGAATAGGATAACGTTGGGAGCACACACTGATGCAGCCCATTGTTGTAACCACCACACGATGAACCATAAGCAAGAATGTATTAATATTGAAAACTTCTATTTATTTAGTAGAAAACACAAATCAGAGTCACCTAATGTACATTCTTACCCAGCACAGAACGGCTGGACCACACAGTGTTAAAAAAGTTGGTGGAATTGCATTTATTGACTGTTCTTTTCCTATCCTGCATTAAGACTATAGAGTTCTTTACTCTGAAAAATCAATGTACATTGTGTGTACCAATGGTGGATATATAGGGGGGGAGCTGGGGGTCAGGGGGGAAATCACGCTCTTCCATCATAGAACTCAGCAAACAGACACATGCAATACTAATTCATAAACCAGAAAATGGAGCAAACATTTACAGACAATAGTCTGTCGGTGTGGAATAATACAAGTTTGGTGACAGATACGCTTCACTTGGCTCCTCAGGTCAGGCTGATCCTGTCTTTCCACACAGGGTGCATATTGATTAAGACACTGTAAAAATAAACTACTTGATCTTATTAAAGCAAACTGCAGTGGCTTCCTCTTCAGCTTAAATATAATTTTATCTACTATTTTACTGGTATCCACACCAACACATTGTACATACGGAGTCCACATGTTCTCCCTATGCTCAACTCCAAAGGAATGCACACTAACTGGATAATTCAAATCTGCCTAGTGAATGTGTGCGAGTAGACCCTGCAGGGATGTTTCCTGCCTTCACGCCCCATAACAGTTTGCAACTTTGAATCAGATCAAGTAGGTATGAGAATGTGGTATATGCAGGATGATCACCCCAGAGAAAGTAAATAAAAGGCCTGTGGTTGCATGAACAATTTTTATTTCACTAGAATTAGGGGTACTGAACTTTACCTTTGCCTATACAATAAATTTAATGATAATTTACATTATTTATCATATACAATTTCTTGCACTGGGAATCTGTCATTTTTACCTACTCCCTAGGGACACACAGAGAGGAGAGGAGAGGCTTGGGGTATTTGTACAGCATACCTGGAGGCATTGCAGGTGAAGGGCCTTGCTCAAGGGCCCACCTGAGTAGTTTTCCTTCTGGTACTGCTGGGATTCAACCCGGCAACCTTCCAGATACCAGAACAGATCCTTCAGCCAGACAGCCACCTTCTCCCTACATTGCTTAATGCATAAAAATACAACAGGATACAGTTGGTCGTGAAATAATATAACAACTAACAAAGGTGTCAGTTTTTAACCTTCTATACCATACATTACTTTACATGCTACAATATGCAGTACCAAGTCTACTGACATCCATTTAGATCATTAAAAATTGAAACAAAGTATGGATAAACATTTTTTAAAAAACTGTTGCTTTGATGTATAGTTTTACATGCAGCTATTCTGAGAGAAAGAAGAGGCTATCATGGGAAGTGGACTGTAGTCATAGGGCACATATCAACTCCTTACAGTTTTAATAGACACACTGACATAATCCTGCTTTACATAAGCAGTTTAAAAAGGGAATAAAATAGTAGACTATACCAGTGCTTTCCAATTCTAGCCCTTGGGACCCCTGTGGCTGCAGGTTTTTGTTCCAATCAGTTTCACAGTCAGCAAAGCCATTTTTTCTCTAATTCATCTCATTGTTTAATGAGCTGGTTATTCTTTTTTCTTTTCTTATTCTACATTTAGAAAAAAAAGGTGTCCTTTTAAAATCTAATATTATTTGTATTTTTGGCATAGTTACAAGTTTGGAATTCTCTCTTATAAATGTACCTTTGTCTGTGGAGTCTGTTCCTTTCGTTGGATCCTTATAATGACAAGTTAACAACAAACGCAGCAGATACCTGGGCAAATGGCATTTGAACTCTGTTCATGATAAGCTTTAAAAAAATAATAGCAATGCATATGCCATTTGATTTATGCTTCAACTGGTTATACAAACACATGCAGATTTAGCTTGCATTTACATATACAAATAAAAGTGGTCAGCTTCTTTTAGATACATAATGACAGTTGCTAAATGAGAATAATCTGCAAAGTAAGACAAGGCTCTTTCAAGAGTAAACGCCCAAACAGACAAAGCTGACAGTGGGGGACAATATCCTCTCTCATCATAGACTTTAACCTGAATGCTCCACTTCCATATAGAAGCAAACCACAAAGAATAGCTACATCATTTATTAGACTAATGTTATTAAACACCATTTGAATAGGGTGATAGAAAGCCATTCCAGCAGCCCTGCCGCAGGTAGTCTATCAGAATGTTTTTGCATCTGGTTCCTATTTTACATGACACACTCTGTGTCTGTATGAGGCTACCTGGGCACAACTGAAGATCTAAGAACTCAACATGAAGCATTAAGAGTATTAAAAAAATCAAGGGTTGATTTTTCCCTTAGATATTCAAGTGTTTTGCCCTTTTATCCTCCCTTTTGAGGTGTGTGCACGATGTGGAATTATCAGGTCGTAAATTAAAGTACTAAAATGATAGTGTCCAACACTCCTGCAAATTACAGAGAGAAACAAGAATGCACTTCTTTACACAAGGCAATGTGGGAACTGGGAATAAAGCTACAGGATTTTTTTAGTTGAAGGGGAACCCCAGCAGCTTTTAATAAAAGAAAAAAAAAAAAAAGATGTAGGGATATGTTAGGTATCCAGATGAACTGAATGGTCCCTTCATTAAAATATTTCTTATTTTCTCAGTGGGTAAAAAATGTATCCAAATCTAAAAAAACAAACAAAAACTGGTTGAGGAGGAACATCTGTGACCTGTTTAAGCAACTAAAAGAAACCAAATGTTTTTTGCATTTTACAATTTTGTAATTTAATTGCATCAGAATGACAGTGAAAATCTTGATTGTTTCAATACTCATTAAAATATAACTGATGCTACATCAACACACACACACTATGATGGTGTCCTGTGCAACAGCGTGTTTAAACTAACTTTTATACCATGGAATGAATCCAGACACACAAATGGAAAGGGGGCATGGGGCCTTTTAATTAATTCAAGGCAAAAAAAAACACATTATATGTAAACAAATTAAAATACATTTGACTATCTTTTTCATTTATAAATGTATATTATCTGGAACAGAAATATTTTGTGTAAATGTTATTACAGTAAAAGACACAATACCACCACTGCCAAAGAGCTGCCAAACAAAACTATTACAGAAATGATCTTATATAATGTTAACCTAATGTTTCAGATTTTCTTTCAAACAGACAGAAATAAAAATATGCATCTTTATACAAAATATTTGAGTAATATAAAGTATACTGATAGGAAAGTGCTAAAGAAAACCTGTTAAAATGCATTTTATTTGAAATATAAAAATTTAATTCTACCAACAGCAAAAATACATACAATTAGACAAATCTATAATTACAAATCTACCTATTCTGACTATATTACATACAATATGTAAACTCTTTAAAACTGTAAATATTTATTAAACACCCTAGGAGAAAACACTTTATACAGAATAGAGACCTTATATGAAAGAATTTTGCTTTAAGACAATTTATTCAATTTGGTGAATAAAATAAAAAGTATTAAGACTTAAAGTAAACAAAGGCAAGATGAGGTTTAGAGGAAAAAGGTTTAACTGATCCAAGTAATCTAGGATTATAAAATGAGTAGTGGAAAAATATTTTGGACAGAAGAAGCAAAAACATATTACATAAATAAAAATATTTATTTACATAAATAATTCTGAAACAGTTACTTAATAATTGACAATAATTTCTGTTAACATTACCTAAATCATAGAAAATAACTTTTCAATATTCTCCCACTTAAAGTTCATAAGATTTAGCTGCTTGTCAAGACAGCAAACTAAGCGGCAACACTGGATGAATGCAGGATTGGCAGGTGGCTTGAAACAATAATACTTAAAGACAATACAAATTATAGTTTGGCATTAAGTAACATCTTTTTTATCCCAGGCCACGTTTTTATATTAGCACACCGATGAAAACCACGAAATCCACTTTTGCTCATTACTGAACAGACAGACAGTTTAAAATAATGGCATGGATCATCTCTGCACATGATATTGCACATCTTCAGCATTACACAGTGTAATGGCATCGAGAGCGCCGAATCTCTGAATTTGAGCACTAAAACATGCTCACCGTTCTTTGGTGCTTAGTCTGTATCCTTAAAATGCATAGTATTTATCTAATGATAGACAGTTGTTCCCTTTATTGGTATGGCTGAATTAGTCTTCAGAAGTGTCTTCTCAAGCAGAAAATGCTTGCCAGTAATAAAAAAAAGATAGCAATTTACAGAAATTTACTTAAGGGCTTTATTTTTTTTAATATAGGCTTGTGTCCATTTCCTTCATCTCAGAAAAGAAAGGTCATCTTCTTAGTAGTGAAATAAATCCTGTCAAAACAAAACATAACACGTCATATTTGTCTGCATTGAATTTGAGACGTTGTATTAATTTCTGTCATTCTTCTCTGTTCAGAATGCATACGGCCTATTTATTTATTTTATTACTTATGCACTCTATATAAGGGTAATGAGCATATTCATTTTACAGTTCAACAAATACATGAATCTGAAATGACTGTCAATCAAGATCATTTATTTACTTCTCTATAAAATCTCCATCTCAATCACTACATTGTTTTCACTGCTCTACATATCTGAAAATCTCTTCCTTTACAGCCATTTCTAAACAGCCTAATTTCTCAAATTGTCCCATACTATTTCTCTCTAACAAGCTCACTAATTTCTGCATTGTTGGTCTTGGTACAGTGGTTGAGGCTCTTGGTAGTTCTTGAGGACTCACTAAGGAGCTGATACCAAGTCTGTATTTCTTCCTTTAGATAGATAGATAGATAGATACTTTATTAATCCCAAGGGGAAATTCACATAATCCAGCAGCAGTATACTGATACAAAGAAACAATATTAAATTAAATAGTAATAAAAATCAAAAAAAAAATTGGAAAAATTGGAAAAAAAAAAACTTTAAAATGCGTTACCCATAGTAGTACACTGCTAGTGCTCTGCATATGCATGATCAAGTTGTGCTGGAATTTCAGTTAGAGATTGCATTCTTCAGAAGAATCTTAACCTCAATATACTGTTGAAACAACATACTCTTGTCAGCCACCTTCTTACACTGACTTGTTAACATCTAAGGCCGGAGTTATACTTCACGTGACGCGATGCATGCTGCAGCGGATGTTCCTGCTCCGCAAGCGTTGTAGTGTTTATACTTGCACGCGTACTTTACGTAAATCTGGAGGAATCCACCAGGTGGCAGTGCAAGATATCGCGGTGAGAACAGGTTTCGGCTTCTCTGTGCTGTGAATTGCCTGGAACACTCATTAAATTCTGATGACACCTTACCGTAGTATCTCTGAAAATTGTTTATTGATTGAATCCATCAATCCAGGGATGTGTCCATTCCAGCAAGCATTGGGCACGAGTGAGAAACAATCCCTGGACGAGGCCTCAGCTCATCGCAAGGTTAATACAAGCACTCACATACACTAGCGTCATTTTAGCGGCACCAAATCCCCAAAATTGCATATCTTTGGAAGGAAACCGGAGCACAGTGTGGAATACAAGCAGGATATACCAGCAACATAACTCCCTGCGAGACAGCAGTGCTATCGCTCCGCTACCGTGTCACCCACATGTGTGTAATTATCACCCCCCCCATGTGTGTAGTTATTAACAGTATTCATTATTTAAACGAAATTATATGTAAAATGTAATGCATTTCATCATGAAAGTGGTATCAAGTACAAATCTAAAGATTCTAAATGGGCAGAGAGTTGGAATATCATACATTTAATTTGTTCTGTGTGGTGATCTATTGCAGTTTGCCGCTGCTGTCAGGTCCGAGAAGCTGGTAGCAATTAAAAACTGGGATGACGTTTACGATGGTCTGCATTAATGATAAAGTAAACTATGAGGTTAAAGTGGACATTTCGAGATTAAAGCTGAAATTTCCACTTTAATCACAAAATACATGTTTTCACCGTGTCCTTTATTTTTTTCTCAGTGGCTCAAATACAGCGCTATACATTATGTTGCTGTTGTTAAATTGCAAAAAAAAAAAAAAAAAAAAAAAA
>JANRMT010062808.1:54754649-54770396 GCA_026402145.1 Polypterus bichir lapradei | reverse complement strand
ATGTGAGACTTTTAAAATGTATCGTGTCATTACGATCAGGAATATCTGGCACTTGAATATAAAAGCACCACGAATACATCCGTATGTCGGCATTTTGCTTCACCACACCAAAGCATTCATCCCGTAGGATCTGCATAGAGGCTTTCTGTCACATGTAGATAGTAAACAGAGACACTGATGTCACGTTCCGACTTAGCACACTGCGCCCCCTGACTTTTTGCTGGTACTGCAACTCGTGCACGCGTCGCGCTAATTTCTGAGGACCTGCTTAGAGGACACGTAAAATGAACACTGGGAACACGTGGCAGCCCTGATGCGGGCGCGTACGTGTTCTGAGCGTGAAGTATAAACCGGCCCTAACTGAGGGAGGTGATGTCATTTTTCTTACAAGTGTGAGACGATCATTGTAGCTACCAAACTAATGATATTGCACAATTCAGTACTGTGAGGAATTTCTGCATAATTCCAACATGCACATTACTTTTCCCAGGCTCTTATATTTACATATTTACTGGCTGTGTTACCCAGCTTCACCCGGGAAATTCTGTAAGACAGTGGACTTTGGTTAAAGTGCCATCGGATATATCAGAAGTACTATGTTACTAACCAAATAATTTTCTGTGTTCGTACTTTTTTCTTTTATTAAAAAAAAAAAAAACCAGGGGCTAATGTTAATAGTTCACTGCTGCTCCTCACTATTGCATATGCTAAATATAAATGTACATAATTAAAACATTTCTGCTATACGTCAATTCCTTCTTTACTTACTGACTAACTTTAGCTTTTGTTGATGGTCAGTGCAAGAAACAGTTTTACAGGAAAGTGCAGTCTTTTGAATTAAAACAGGTAATAAGCAGGAATAAAGTGAATTTTGACCATGTATTCTTGTTATTATTAGAAGTTTACAATTGTTTTTATGTTGTTCACTCGAACATTTCTTTCAATGTTTTTGTCAAATGTATTTTCAAGCTTCATTTTTTGTCATCCCCATGATGACTACACACTGCATATTTGGGCAATCCATGCAACGTTTGAAAGACTTTAAATTTTGTGGTTATTCTCCCTACTGCTTTAAGTGCAAGAAAATAACTGCCGGTAATACAGTATGTTTTGGAGGCTTCTGAAATGTTCAAGGTGGAGGAATTTAAGTCTGTAGACTCTTAACATATGCTGAAAATGCAAGAAAAATCCTCTTCTTTCATCTAGCTTTTTTAGGTTTGACTCTTAAGTTTGTATATTTTCCCATAAAAAAGTGTTAAGACAGGCTTGGAAATTCACAGAGGACTAAATTAATTCACATCGAGCCACATGGTGACACCTTCTTTATTGCTGTCCTGAGTTGGACTTCATGTGAGGTTGCTGCTCTGGTATTTCCAATGTGAAAGCACTGAAAATGGTTTTAAAAAAATGTATGTTTTGAAGTATTATAAAATTTCAAATATTTATTTTATGTGTTCAACACCAGAAAATTATAGATGTTCTTAAAAGGAAATCATGAGGATGCAAAGTTGATCTTCAAAGAAAATATGAAAGCCACACTTTTTGAGTTACATGTAAGCTATGAAAGATAGCCTTCTGAAATGTAACATACAAATTGATACTGTTTAGAAAAAAACTTAACATATGACATGGAAGACATCTGCTACATTTAAGGTGGGGCTGATTTACAACATGTGCACACAGCATGCATTATCTAACTGTGCATTTTTTCAGTATCAGGTGCATGAGTATGCAAATTCATAATTTAGATCAGGGGTCTCCAACACGTCGCTCGCAACCTCTTTCCAAGCAGCTCGCCAAAGGGTTAATGAATCCTACATAAATTTGAAAACTGGATTAGTCAAATTAGGGGTGGGTGATCTTTCCAAAAAATCATATCATGATCCTTTTAACACAAAATCATGATGCACAATCTGAATTGCAATCTATCTTTTCAATGTGGCATACACTTAAGAGAATATCCGGACTCAAACTCATCAAGACCTAAGTAACACTTTATTTTAAATATCAAACAAAGTTTAATTCAATTGTTCTCTCGTTCGCTAGCTAAGCGGAGTTAAGGAACATGCCCTGAAGCTGGCAAGTGAGTGAGGAAGGCCCCTCTCCTCGGCCTGCTGCGTGTTTCCTGAATTCGCGCAAATAAACCGGTACTGCAAACGAACTATGATAACATAGCAAAATGAGAGAAGTCGCAAAATCAACTGGAATGTTCAAGCAAATTATAGAAAAAAAACCCAATCTAAATCTGTTAAGTAGTTATCGCGTGAAAAGCGGACAGACATACGGAGAGACAGATATTGAATTTTATACATTATATATTATAACCTTCAAAATAATGTGCAGTTAAAGTCTCAACAGCATTCTCAGCATTTCTGGAGCTTAGTTGAGCCAGATAACTATAAGAATCTTCACCAAACAGCTGTGAAAATGTCTGCTTTGTTTGGGTCTACATACCTCTGTGAGTCTGCCTTTTCTGACATGAATGTCATGAAATCAAAGTTCAGAACAAGACTGACAGATGAACATTTAAATGACTCCATAAGAGTGAACCTAAGTGGCTACACTCCACCATACACCTCTCTTGTTGACTCCATGCAGTGCCAGTCATCTCACTAACTGAAAAACACATCACACGAGCAAATGGACATGTGAATACTCTTGTGAAGTGAAACAGTGACATGTAACAAAATGACAAATGAATAAGCAATATCTGTGTATATGTAATTGCATTGTTTTGTTTTGACAGCATTCATATTTTCATCCAACAGTGTGAGATAGAAAATGCATACAGACATACAAAATGCACTTGCAGGTGAACTAAATATTTTTTGTGATATTTTAATGCAAAATGCAAGTTGTGGACACAAACTTTTTTTAAATGTTCAGGCAAAACAAGCTTATTCAGTTTGTTTGGCTTGAAATAAGCTATGAGAATAAACGTTAGAAAACACGAGTAGCTCTCGGCCATTTTCATTTTGTAAAAGTAGCTCTCATGGGAAAAAAGGTTGGAGATCTCTGATGTAGACCCTTACAGAAAGCATTAGGACATATAACAGAAACACCACTATTTAGATCCTGACTTCTGATGATGCTCAGGAATATTAATATAAAATATTCAAATAGCCATCAAAGCTTCCAGAATTCAAGCAACCACCTATGCACAGTTACCATGTATGTAAATGACATCATCAGAACAAACTGTGGACAAGACACCAACCCATCACAAGTCACACCAGTCCACACAGGATTACACCAACCTAATGGCATGTTTTAGCCTGTGCAAAAAGATCGGAGTCTTCAAAGAAATACAACATTGGGCACAAAAGGCATACTCTGCATTGAAGGCAATTAAGCTTACACTCTGAGACAGCAAGCTTACAGGGCTGAAATGGAGATTCTAAAAGTTCTAATAAAAGTATATGGCTTGTAGCGGACGGCCGGGTCCCATGCCCAGCCAGGACGCCCCTTCACTATATATTCAGAGGGAGCAGCCCTGGATAGGGCAATACGTCCCCCTGGACGCTGGATGGCCGCCCCTACCACCAACCCCCTGGTTGGAGCGGTGCCTCAGCCTCCCGCAGGTCTCCATGGGGGATGGAATTCTCCCCAGCCCTGTTGGGTTCCGCAGGTGCCGCTAGGGGGTGCTGCAGCAGGAGCTGCTGGACCCTTCTGGGCATTAGTTTCGTCACACCCGGAATAAATAAAATGGGCCAGCAACCACTACTCAGGGGCCAGATTCGGGTGGAGGAAGACGAGGTTGACTGGGAGGAGTGGTGGTGCAGGAGAAGAAGTGTGTGGTGTTTATGGACTGTGTGATGGCTGGGGGACACGGGAAAGATGTGCTCTCCAGCTGAAGAAAAATAAAACTTTCTTTACTTTATACACGTGCCTTGGTGTCGGGTCGGGCGCAATATAGCGCCTTTGTCACAGGCTTTACAACCATTTTAATAACACTTATTGATATCCAATACTCTAATTTACGTAACAGAACAAAACTTCCAATACTTAGTGTATTTACTCCGAACAGTAAAACTGGGACTACACAGTGATAATGTAATTACAGCACAAGGAGACAGGATGATGTTGTGGATCAAGGATAATGCAGACAGATAATCTAACAATTTGTGAGCAATGCTTTAGGTGTGCATTACATTAGTGTGGCAATCCCAGCAACAGTCAATGTTGATGTACATGAACTATAGAGAAGTCAGCCAGTATGAATCATAGAGTAATACAGTGAGTTAGGGAGATGCGGTACAAATGTACTATGCAGTCCTATCAACAATAACAGTTTTCAATTATCTTGCATTTTTATGATTAAAAATTATAAAAACTTATTTTGCAAAAGCAAACTTAAAGAAACATCTTAACAAAAATTACAAACCAAGACATACCTGAAAAGGAAGTCACTGTTCTGGAGCGGTGAACTCCTAGAAATCAAAGAAAAGAAAACAGTACTTAATGAAAATTAGTTTCTAGTACCTTAAAGATGTTTATATTAAAAGGAAAAATGAGGTCACAGCAAATGACACAAATTAACTTCGCTTATTTTACAGTGATCTAGAGATAATGTTTGGGATTGCTTTAAAGTAAATTATTTCAGAAGCCTTGAGACAATAAGCAATTGCTTTATTCAAATATATTTACAAAATGATTCAAAATTATTATAATACAGTATATGTACCTGTCTGGAGTTCTGCATTCAAACTTGAGATGCTGATTAATTGTTATGATAGTTAATCGTAATTTATAAACACTTGCTTATACCCAAATGACGATATACATTTCTTCACTGTTCTCTTTAACTGTGCCTTAATTCAAGAAATCATTTGTCAATGCTCCAGCACGGCTTCATTATGTGCACAATGTAATGACTCAATATTTCTGAAACTATAATTTATCAGCAGAGCTCCAGACCTGCTCTCCATCATGTTCAAAGTCAGCAAACAATTTTATCTTGATACCTAAGGAGATTTTAACTCTTCTGGTACTGTGTATTTCTCAAAAATCTTATGTTTAAGAAGTCTGAACTACAATGAGTCACAGGCCCTCCACAACAAACAACTAACAATACAACATCAATCAATCCCATTTTTATGTCACTTAAATTGGAATCTGCTGTCTGTGAAAGCTTTTGAGCCACCATAATTGTATTGGGCTACGTTTTTTAAGTGCATGGCATTGTAAAGCTATATTAAGGTGCATGGATTTAATGTAGCCTATTAACACATGGAATTACATTCTACTGACCCTATTATTTTCAAATATGACTTTCTGTTACAGAAATATTTAATTACAAAAATGTAGCAACTGACACTTTGATGAAGTTACTAAAATATGTAAAATGCAGCAACTTTCTAGTTAGTTTCCTAAATCCCTTAATGCACATGACTGTTATGTGATGCTTGAATGTGTTTTTCCATCACAATGTTGCAAGGGGTGAAGACTCAACAGCTTTGTGTGCCAAGTGGAAACAAATGAGTCAACAGTCCATGACAGACATTTACACATACACTAAGAACATTTACAATCATCAGTTAGCATAATGGCATAACATTTGGATGTTCAAGGAAATTGGGATGCCTGGAAAACACACAATTTAATGCCTTGAGCTGAGAGGCAGTAGTATTGCCTAATAAGAAAACAAGTAAAAACAGAGTCCTGAGTAGTGTGTGTGTGGATTTTTAAATTGAGGATTTGCTGCTGTCATCGTGGATGTGAGCTTCGAATCTTCTGAACTGACTTTCTGACGAGCTATGAACTTGAGATGTCACAGGACGGGCACTGAGGATCAATGCTTGCTGTTGTGTTTGGGAGCCTCCTGAACCCAAACTATTGATAGTCATGAACCGAGGTAAGCCAGGCAAATGAGGACACACACTTACAAGAAAAGGAATGGTACAAAGGTGACAAGTGCTTTTTTCAAAAATCCAATCAAAATATCAAAGGTTTATTAAAAATCCAATCAAAATGTCAAAGGTGTTCTACAATGCAGTGTGTCAAATCATTAAATAAATAATCCAATATAATGAAAAAATTGTGGAGGTTAACATATTCCAAATCTAATAAATAAATCCATTAAAATGAGGTTAAAATCACAGCAGGAAGCAGACCTTTAAAAACTAACAAGCCCCAGTGCATCCTTCTAAAATCTGACATCTCCCCTGCTTACCCCGCATGGGATTCTGCAGCCAGAGGAGACATCCTTCTGACAGACAAAAACAACCTTCTATCACCGGCTCAGGTTCCTGCTGTCCAATAGGCTCCAAGCAGCTTCACACCTCCAAATCTCACTGCCACTACTTGGCTTTATGCGAGAGTGAGCATTGGGCAACTCCAGCTACTCCAAAATGCTCAGTTGGAGTGGCCCTCTTCAGCACCCCCTTGAGTGTCAACCATACGCTCCTTTTTAGGGCTCTAATCCGGTTGACTACCTCCATCCTCTCGTACGCTGGCATCTCCCAATACTGCTGTCTCTGCCCTCCTTTCTTTTAACATCCATTCTCTCTATCTTTCTCTTTCTATGTTCTTATTTCTCTGTCCTCCCCTCTGCCATGCAGACTCCCTCTTATATTGGCTTCATTGGGCACAGATGTGATTCTCCACCTACTCCAAGGTATGAATGTGGCACCTGACTGATCCGCTCACATTTGCATGTATACTTGCGATCAGCCAAGCCCTCCAATTGCGTACACCTGCCCTAAATTGGAGCCTACATGCTCGAGATATTATTATTAATTTACAAAACCAGCACAATTCCAAAGACCACTTATCACACATATAAATATTACATTGCACTTCTGTGTGTTTGACTTGCATGATATTCTATGTCTTATTTTAACAAAATATGGCATGAGTTATAGGAGAATACAATTGCTGACTTTGAAAAAATATATGTATTCTGAAAGCAATTTAATCAAGTAGCAGCTTAGGAAACTAAAAATTAAGCTCATCAAAATCACTGAATACAAAATAATTCACAAAAAAGATCACATTGATTTGTTCTTCGAAATAATTCACCCTAACATTTCCAATTCTCTCACCTCTTAGGCAGCTATCAACTTCTAAAAGTTAGACAGTAGTGCACTCTTTGGGCCAAGCAGTTAAGAAAGGTTGCTTACCTGTCGTTTCTAAGAGGCATGTACTTCATTACAAGTTGCACATACAACAAAGGTACAGCATTGACAGAAATATTGGAAACTAGCAAAATACCCGCGCTTCGCAGCGGAGAAGTAGTGTGTTAAAGAAGTTATGAGAAAGAAAAGGAAACATTTTAAAAATAACATAACCTGATTGTCAATGTAATTGTTTTGTGACTGTTATGAGTGTTGCTGTCATCAAGGATTTGATTATCATTATTTCTTTCAATCAGGTTCGTATTTGGAGGACGTGTTGTTTTGAAGTTACATTCTGTGTTTGTCAACCGTTGTAAAGATAACAGGTTTCATTTATCGAAGAGTTCACTACGCAAATCGCTACTCGTGAATGTAAGATGTTTAACAGGCATTCTCTGTATTAACTTGTGCTAAACGTACCATGGTGTGACATAAGTGGAGCTGACTGTAAAAAGGCAAGGAGGCACGTATTTTGAACGAAAAGGGAGAAGACAGCGAAGGAGCGGAAAAGTGAGAAGGAAAACTGTTTAAATAAAGAAGGTGAATGGAAAGAAGCAGCCAGCGGTAAAGCAAGGAAGACTTCGTAATAAGGACGGTTGGGTGCACGTAGAAGGTGTAACAATAAGATTGTTAAGCCTTATGATAATGTTCCCGCACGGAGGATTTAGAGAGATGCACTGGGAGAAATATAATCTGAACCTCTCTACAATTTTGTTTATTTTCGGGTTGTAATGTTCATCAAATTTACATATCATTTAATGGTGGCGGACCGTGCATTTCACACCTAGGCCTTCAGTAGTGCTCCGTCTGAATCAACCCGCCCCTCAAAAACTAATTTATGGTTATAAAAACCATCTTAATATGCAGAAATACAGTATAAAGAGCCGCTGTATCGCAGATAGATAACTCCTGTAGCCACAATAAATGCCTTTATTGAATAGACAAACCAGGGGTGAACAAGTTCCTTTCTACTGAAGCTACAGGCGCGACACACATAAAAAACATCAATAATAACTCATAAACTTGCAATATTATTTAGGAAAATCGCAACATTTTACTCACCAAAAATTCGGATCATTTGTAAACAAAATCCATCCTTCTCTCTTTCCTCAAAAACAGTTCAATTACTCTGTCGTACAGATTATCCGTGTGCTTCAGTTCCATCAAAAAGTCCCTTTCTATTGCCATCAAAGCTAATGCTGGAAGTCGAACCTGCCCTGTCGTATTTCTGGCATAAGTTTTAATTCGCTTTAAGGCTGAAAATGTCCGCTTGACAGAAGCAGTGTACACGGGAATGGTCACCACCAAATATACCAATGTGTACAGCTGCCCCATGCTCTCATTCAGATTTTTCTGATGAAGGAAGTCAAGGAGATCAGTGGGAGATTTTCCTGCAAAATCATCCATGGCATACATTACAGTCAGTTCTCTTTTTAGCTGAGACAGATCAAAAACTGCTCCGTGGCTCTGTGTTAAACTGGAGAAGGCAGCATGCGGGAAATTTTTCTTGTATTCCCGAAACTTCTGGGAGTCGAGGAGCGTGACAAACATCAGTTTTTCGTGGTCTTGAAATCTGGTCTGTGTCTGGCAAATAATATTGTCCAGAATCCTGCCATGGAGTTGGCAGTAGTGGGCGCAAGGATCTTGCACTCGGAGCACCTGCGGTGCATTCAGTGGCCTCGTAGAGTTCCTCATATCGGCTTCTATCCAATCAATGGGACTGAATACGGTGATGTTGCCGTACGCTTGCTAGAGGGCCCTACTGACACCAACTCAAAATCTGACTGGTTGAAGCAACAGTTTAATCGACATTTTTTCTGTGTTAGAGGGCCTGCAGAACAAATTGTGAAGGCCTCTCTGCCTGGCAACAAATGATGGCTGAAATGTGATTGGTTAAATGCTTTAATATGAAAATACATGTCTGGAAGCAGCACAACCATCGGAAAAGCTATGAAAGGAAGCTGACAGACTATTTGGAATTATTTAATAAGTATTCATGGACAAAATATAATTAACATCAGTTTGCGATTCAGATATTTTTTTAGGCCCGCAAAGAAGGCCTTGCAGGCCCTGACGCCCCACCACTCAAGCTCATGGTTAACCAATCAGGTCTTACATCACCGGTCAGCGCCTGACACAATTCTATGCCGCTCCCTCCAATAAGATAATGGAATAATCTGACCTTAGTGTTTTCCTCTGCCTCCGGCATTGCAAGTTCTATGTATAATGTGAACTCGTCCTTCCATGTTCTCCATGACTTCTCCAGGTCTTTAGCATCGAGGCTTTATACCCTGCGTCTTCTCATTAAACTTGTATCTCGTGAATATCTCGTGCGATCTTGCAACGTCCATGCCTTTATTTAATTTTAGCTCAGACCCGGCACTTAAAACTTTCTCTCGCACTTTCGCTGAGGGAGGGTTTCCGCAGTAGCTGAACTTATGAATATGCTAAGCACAGTCCTTCACCTGCGAATATTTACCTTATATGGGCAGGCACTCAATTACGTGGGAGGCATGATGATGCAAGACGCAACTCCGCCTCACACGGTGACCGAGCTGCAGGCTATGGCCGTATACAGTATATGGACGAAAGTAGGTTCCAGTTATGACCGTTACGCGTAGAATTTCGAAATGAAACCTGCCTAACTTTTGTAAGTAAGCTGTAAGGAATGAGCCTGCCAAATTTCAGCCTTCCACCTACACGGGAAGATGGAGAATTAGTGATGAGTGAGTCAGTGAGTGAGTGAGTGAGTCAGTCAGTCAGTCAGTGAGGGCTTTGCCTTTTATTAGTATAGATACAAAAGCACCACATTGTTCTGTGATAAATTAAATGTAGGATTCGAGTCAATCACTGCACTGCTCAGTGGAGAGTACAAAAAAAAACTATATAACTGGATAATGAAAACTATGCTTAAAGTGAAAATAAAGGCTTAAATGTCTGAGGAAAAGAAAAAAAATATATATATACAGAATGTATCTCTCTGTTTAAGAAAGAAGTGTATTAAGGTAATGTATTAATATGATAAGGTCATGATATGTTATGAAAAATTAACAATTAACTATGTAAAAGGCATTAACATAAAAGCAAGAAATTATAGGTATATAATCAAAGCAAAAATAAATAGCAATGTTTGGAAAATGGGAGGCATTTTAAACTTTTAACAGAGATTACATATCTATGTACACCATTAAGGATGGCTGTAGAAAATGGAAAAAACAAACCTCCTTTCAAAATGCAAAATAGTCTGGTGTCTAGGATAAATCAACAGAATATTCAAAATTATGTAAAACGTCTGGCTCTGTTTTTACTTTTTTCTTGCAAGTTACAAAAACATTCGCCCAGGAGAGAACCTTGTATCTGTAATGCAAACCCTACAAGTACTAAATCTCCAGAAATAAACACAAAACCAACAAAGAGATTGAAATATTGTATTAAGTTAGAACCACCTACAGTAATGCAAAAATTCCACACTGACAGTGAGGGGACTAGGAACCAATACCATTCAGCAGCACTAACTGTTAGCTGTTAAAAATGGTCCATGCTCTACAAACTATCTATCTATTCTATTTTTTGTGTATGTGAATGTTGCTTTTGAGCTATGCACTAGCTCACCATGATCCGACATTAGAATATGAGTTGATGTTTGGCTCTTGAAATCAAATTCCTCTCCTACTGGATTTAATATAAAATATAAATGGACTGACATAATGCTTATTGTTTCTCATTTTTCATTTAATGGTAACACATATTTCAAATCTGGAAGTTGGTAATCTTTAGATATTGTGGATATCTTTCAAGGGGGAGAGTGTGTTAATTCAATCCCCCCTTGGTAAATTTATTTAGTAAATATTTATTGCATATTTCTTGGTCAATACCTAATTAATTTTGTGACTCCTAGTCATTGACATACTGCACTAAGATGTGTCCACAAAGCTCTACTAGTGATCCTTTTTAGTCACACTTCAAAAGTCAGTCAGGGATTGACTGATTGTATGACAGGTTAGCCAAAAGGGTCCCTAAGTTTACAATTGTTCATACCACCACTCTTCGGATGTTCTCCTGGACTTGCAGGTTTGGTACTATAAATAGAAACTTTTCAGTCATAAGGCATTTTACAAAGCACATAACAATAGCATTCAAATCAATTGCACCAATGGGCAATAGATCTGAGTTATTCCTGGATGAGCTGGCTATGAAAAAAGTTCTTGTTTATAATTTCTTATTTTTTATATTAAATTGACTTAATATTTCTGAACAGAGGGTACTTAAGGACACTACACACGCACACACACACACACACACACAATGAGAAAGTGCACCAGTTGGGAATGCATGCATCTTTATTCCAGATTGTCTTGTGATTGATATTACCAAGTGATCATAATGATAGTAAATAAACTCAGTCCTGTGGAAAAATGCACACAATCATAAGCAAAGCACATGTTCTAATTCTCCCACGTTCCTCCAGTGTAAGGCACCATACACCTGGAAATCGCTCCTGTTTTTTTGCTGAAATCACAACTGCTATATTGAATGTTGATTAAAAGAGTATAATACTGTAAATAAAAATATATAACTTGCAACATGGAGGTGTGTCCCTCTAAGTGTGTAGGGGATGCACACTATTCTATACAACACACATTCACACAAATATCCTATGGATGTACTAATACAGGTAATGCATATGTATTCATATTGCTTAGTGCAGGAACTCTGATCCAAATAATCTAAAAAGCTTTTGACAATTTGTATGCAAAAGTTACTATACACAAGGGTAATCAACAAGTCTACTCTAAACTATGTATAATTCTCTATTGAACTGGAATGTAGAGAAACTCTGACATTTTGTTAAAACATTTGCTGAAACCAAGCATATGCCTGCAGTGCAGTGACTATGAAATGTAAGAGGCAGAGGACTAAAAGAGGTGGCATGCACGCACAACACTTTGAAATCAAACTGGGTCTATTTAACATACTATTCCAAGTACTAACTGAAAGGTTTTCTTAGGGTTTTTAATATTTAGTCTAACCCACCTGTGATTCTGAGGCAGTTCTGCTGTTTGGCTCAACTTTTGTTGGTGATCCTGGAACTTCTCCATTTGTAGCTGCTTTTGCATCCTCTGATTCTGAAAGCAAATTTTTCCGTTCCTTTGGGTGTGACTTCTGATCTACTTTTGTGACTCTGAATCTAAATTAAAAAAATATCTTTGTAAAGTAATAAACAGACTTTTCTGAAAGTACTTAAATACAGATAACACAAATGTTCTGATCTCCTGGTAATGTACAGTACTTCATGTAAATGACACACAATGCCTTAATTGCTAAAACCAAATAACAACTACAGTCAATGACTGAAAACACTTTAAAAGTTTTCCTGCAGTAACATAACATGCATTTCTTTGTCCAAAATTGTCAGTTTTAGAAAACATCTTCAACTCAGGCTACCGAGTTTAATGCAACACTTTCAATTTTGTGTAAATTCCACCAATCATTGAATATGCACTTGACAGAGTTGAGGCGCCCTTTCCCAAGTAAAGGTGCATGTTTGCACAATGTCTAGTCTTCAGATGTGGCAACTAAAAAAATGGCTCTTAACTTTTCAATATTACACTGTAAATTTCTCTGTTCACATAAACTTTATTTTTTGCACACATTATACCATTACAAATGAGAAAACTGCAATACTGTTTTCAAAATGGTAACCCAATTAGAGCTTGGAGGTTTTTAAAGATGATATTGTAATAATTGGAATTCAATTTAAATCTGTTATTTTTTTCATTTTTTTTTTTTTTACAAAAGAATAAAATATCACTTTGTAAACCAATGCATCTGTTTTTATTGTATTATATGCCAATGATAAATTATTTAAAACATATCACTGTATTAAAAATACTTCAATGCGAGTGTCCCCAAATATCTTAATGATGTTCATTAAATATGTATAGTAACAGCTGGATGAAGCAAAAATTGTATTGTCAAAGCATATTCCATGAATGCCTACTAAGACTATTTCTTAAGGCCTCTCATTAGCATAGTCACAAAAGTCAACCAAATAAATAATATATAACACATTACCTTATTCTTAGGTAGTTGAGTTGTGTATGAATTTGAAGTCATATAACTAAATGTGCATCTATACAGAGAGCTGATTCTCTATTTGGTGATCAAGACTACTAAGTGGGTTACTGAAAAGGGTAAGAGATGCAGGGAGTTTGCCAGGAAATATGCTCCGTTAGGTGAAATAAAGCAACATTTTTTAACTGTATTTTATAAATGTCAAAGTTTTATTACAATGCACACAATATAAAAAGAGCATTACAAGGAAAAAAAAAAACTCCACCCTACAACTTCATTCAAATCCCTATTCACACTTTGAGAGAGCAAAAATTGGGGTTAATATAAAATAATCCCTCAAAGGCGTATTAAAAGTTGATTTTGGACATACTGTACAACAGTAAGAAATAAAATGTCTTACCTCCCAACAGTAAGTAGTGTAACTTGCACAGGACGGCTCTTTTTGGGCTCCTTAGTTCTTGTGATTGGTTTCACTATACCCCACCGTTTGTGGCTGCAGCGCGAGCACACGTTTCTCTCTGCAACCCCTCCAACTGTATGTAGGTGATTCCCATGACAAGTATGCTTAGTAGGGCTGACTCCAGGACTGGGAGTTACTGGGGTTGTAGGGCTAATTGGTGTACCAGGAGTAGCTGGGGATGTCGGACTGTGAAAACGAAAAGAAAAAAAATAAATAAATAAATGCAATTTTCAAAAACCATTAAGGTCTACATTATGCAAAACTGGATAAAAAGTGTTTTCACAATGCAAGGCAAGTTAAAAATATGAATGACTAAAAGGGCTTGTCTGAAAGTTGAGATTTTAGTAATTTTGTGAAGTTACTTCGAATAGGAAGTTGATCTTTGCAAGTTGAAAAATCTGCATGAATCGCATGCCTGCTGTGAAAACTGAAACTTGATCCTTGGATCCTTGATCTGCCAGTGCTCTGTTCAATGTGTTGCCTCCAGTAGAGGGTTCACACAGTATAGCTGTTGAGTTTCTTTGTAATTGCCGGAATAAATGGCTGTCTCAAAGGAGGGTAGTGTCTCTCTTTCTCCACTTTTCTTTGATCCTATATTACAAAAAATCTGCATAAAAGCATTGCTATGTGATAGACAGATTAGATAGATTGACAGATACAGGGTGGTCCAGATCTAATTATACAGATCTAGATCATCTGGATGACTTGGATTTATGCGGGGACGATTCCAGTTCGGCGCAAAGATGATTCTTCATGTCATCAGTTCGCACACTTCTCGATGGTCTGGGATTTTTCGGGTGATTTTCTATGTAATCTATACTAATAAAAGGCAAAGCACTGACTGACTGACTGACTCACTCACTCACTCATCACTAATTCTCCAAGTTCCCGTGTAGGTAGAAGGCTGAAATTTGGCAGGCTCATTCCTTACAGCTTACTTACAAAATTTGGGCAGGTTTCATTTCGAAATTCTACGCGTAATGGTCATAACTGGAAGCTATTTTTCTGCAGATACTGTAATGGAGTTGAGCTCGAAAGCCGTGGGGGCGGAGTTTCGTGTGACATCATCACGCCTCCCACGTAATCACGTGAACTGACTGTCAACGCAGTGTGTAGAAAACCAGGAAGACCTCCAAAAAGCGCTGAAGAAAACATGCATTATATAATTGAGAAGGCAGCGAAACAATAAGAAGCGAGCGAGTGACATATACTACCATATTCATGAGTGCTGCTACTTCAGAAAGAAAGCAAGGTGTAAACCTAAACTTTAAATTAAGTTCATAGACAGGCTACCGCTGGCGTTTCTCATGCCCACGGGTAATGCGGGATACAAGTTTAATGGGAGGACGCAGGATATAAACGAGAGTTTTGATCACTTTGTAACTAAGTTAAAATTGCAGGTGAAGGGGTGTGCTTATGCAAATTCCGAGAGACTGTGTTTGTGGGGGATTGACAGTTAAGGCGGGTGGGGGAGTCACGTCATCATCTCCCCTCCCATTTACCTCATTTCGCTCTGAGCTGAGCTCCGCAGCTAACGCCGTCTTCCGAAGCAACTTCGTCACACTGCCACCATATATTCACAGAAAAATCCACAAGTTAATACACACGCTGTCTCTAGAGTTTCTCCACACTGAATCCTCCAGGCACTACTTACAAAAGGTTACATTGACAATCGTGTTACGTTATTTTTAAAATCTTTCCTTTTCTTAGCACAAGCACAGCTGAGAAGCTTCGATGCATGTGCTCCATAACGCGTTAAAAAATAATGCATTTAATCACACTTTGCATTACAATCAAAGGGGAACTTTTGTCAATGCATGATTTCCTGGTACACCGATTACATTGATCAGCGCATCCCGATTCATTTTAGCCTCGCACCACCTTGGTTTGAGAAGAAGTATGAAAAAATATGAGGTTAACACAGAAAAACAGATCACCAATTCAAGCTTTATGAATAATCGATTCGGAATAAATATATATATATATATATACACATATACATACATACATACCAGGCAGGCAGGTTCCACTGTATGTGTGTGTATATATATATATGTATATATATATATATATATATATATATATATATATATATAT
>JANRMT010062808.1:54732518-54749649 GCA_026402145.1 Polypterus bichir lapradei | reverse complement strand
TAAGTTATAGTGTAATGAAAATTTCATAATTAGATCTGGACCACCCTATAGTCCAACCTGTAAAACTAAGCTGGAAAGAAGAAATGTGTGGTTGATATAAAAGAAGCAAACAAATATACCATAGTCAGCTACTAACCAAGACAGGCTGAGAAATATTGCATTTTATGTCATGAGGCTGGCTATCCACAGCCTGTCCACAAGCATGTATATAATAATCTACAAAGAGTGATTGCAGCTTTAATTTTGCAATAGCAATACATTTTCTAGTCACCCATATCCCTCATGAAAATGAGTTTTGAGTTAGAGTAGTTATTTTTACTAATCATGCATGCCAGAGAGCGGCAATGTTTTGCATATTAACACTTGCAAGTAAAAATTTCAGTGTACTCTGTATATATGAAAATAATGACCCTATAAACCAGTAAACTTATGAAATGACTTCTGTATTCAGAGTTGATAATTTATCATTTACTTTCTTGTGACACTGCAGTTGAAAATAAATGGATTTCTATTTTAATGTCAAGAAAAATTTAACTAGTAATAATCTAGTAAAATCTGATGTTTTCCAAAGTTTAAAGTATTGATTCTTTTAGTCAGAATATCTGCAAACCAGTGTACTGAAGTCACCAGGTTAATGAGTAAAATATTTAAAAGGTAGCTTCACCACTATTTGGTTTTAAAGTCACTGGGCACTCCAGTGCTGCAGGACCCCTTTTTGCTCCTCCCTTATTCACTTATTTTCAAACCCACTTTGCATTCATTTATATTAAATCAGATGGCTTTATTATCATACCATCCATACACAATATTGCAGCATACAGTCAGGTCAGGTTGGGGAGCATACACTTGGTTGAGTGTGTTGCTACACCACCACATGATGAAACACCTCGGGGTCCCGGTTGAAGACACCACAGGCAGACAAGCAGTCCAGCCCCACCCTCTGGAAATGACCATCTATCTGCTACCGCCAGATGACCTTGACCAGCCACTTGGATCCCCAGCAATGAGAATCCTGCGAGCCAGATCACCCTTGGGTAATTGCGTCACATGGCTGTAAGTGCTGTAACTGACACTACCTCACAATGCAGGTAATGTGCCTCATTCAGGACTTCGTGTGCAACTGATCATTCGACACAAAGTCAAACAAGTGGTACCTAATGCTTCTCTGAAGAGACACAGTACCAAAGGAGTCCAGTCTTCATCTCAGGTCACTGGTAGCGTCCATGTCTCGCAACCATATAGCAAAACAGGAAGCACCAGGACTCTAAAGCATTGGATCTTCATCCTCTTGCAAAGATATTGCCACACACCCCTTTCCAGTGACCTCATGACCCCCATGTTCTGCTAGTTAGTCTACTGACATCATAGGTAGAGTTTTCAGAGACATCAAAGTCACTGCCAAGGTAAGTATATCTCTTGACACGGTCAACATTCTGTCCAATGACAGAGTGCTGATGGCTGTGCTCAAGGGGTCATTAAAAGGCTGGATCTTGGTTTTTGTCCAGGTCACTCACTGGCCCGCGAAGAACAAAACATTGTCAGCAAAGTCAAGATCAGTGAATCTTTCTTTACCAACAGATGCTGTTGAACCCCACGACCCTGCCCAACACACAGTCCATGCAAGCACTGAATAAAATAGAAGCAAGGACACACCACTGACTGCAGCATACCGTGCATGAAAAAATGTTCAGTGGTGCAACATATATATAAAAACAGGACAAGTGCAAGAGAGGAAAAAACTATACTATACTATAAATGGATGAATAAATAAATACATAACTGAATAAATAGTAATAATCTGAAATATATAGCAATAAATAAATAACATTAACTACTAATAATAAAAACAAACAGTAGTAATAGGCATAACAAATGTACTTCATATAAACTACTAGGAGTAGATCTGAGGGCAGGCCAGATAAGCCTTTAATAATTTTGCTAACTATAGTGCATTCCACCTAATTTAAAATCATTCAAAAACAAAACTAGATTGTTATTTTTATTGAGATATTTCAAAAGAAAGAAAAAAGCAGTAGCCCAGGCACTGATCCGTGAGGGTCACTCAGAAATGGTTATAGTGTCAGGATTTTCTTCATAATTAGAGGATGTTTACCGTCTGCATTTGGCACCAATTTTGCTTCCGTCTGCACACTTTGCCTTGAATTCTCAATCATCTTAGTGTAGCCTCTAGCACCAAATGAAGTCCCTTAATAAAATTGCCATATATAATAATGTTTATCTTGCTTTTCAAATGCTCTTGTTGCTTACTTATATATTTGCAGCAGATTGTGCTACAGCTATTAGTTTGCTCAAGATATGAATGAAAGAACTTAATTGTAGAATGTTGACATGACAATAAGTTTGAACTTAAACTTGTTATTGTTGTTTCCCCAAAGAATTACTGCCTACAAATAAAGGTGCATGACTGCTACACAATTCCTTTAATATTCATTTTGATTAATAACACTTCAGTAAAACACTTCTTTTGTGTTGGCAACTGCATATACTGCATTCTAAACACATATACAGTCGAACTTCCATTTAGCAGGGAACCACTTAAACATTATTAATGTTGGATTCATTGAAAAATCACAGTCAACAGTAGTACAAACTGGAAACTAAATACAGCAGAATTTGTCATTTTAAGGAAATGTGTTAAGATATACAAATGTTTACAGGTTATGAACTAAAGCATAATCCAACTTGCATCCACACTTTTCCTTCCAGCTGAACTTAGTTATTGTAATCAAAATGGGGCTAAAAATTATTAAGACTCTCCCACAGAAGTACCCACAGCACTGCATAATTCAGCCTTCTCAGTCTCTTTGGATAATGCAAGAAGAATTTTAAGAGTCAATGTCTAGAATGTATCTGTCTTAAGACTAAAAATGTGTAGTGACCAATTAGTTGGCATTTTAAAGATATTTTAAATCATCAACTAAGATACTCTACAGTCCATGTTTGTGTCAAAAAGATTAAGCAACCCTGTACCAAAGAAAACCAAACAAACCGAAGATCACTGTTGACCAGTGGTACCACTGTAAAGAAATGCTTTAAGAGACTGGTACTGAGATACTGTACCTTAAATAGGATATTCCTGCTTGTACCACCTCCAGTTTGCATATCACTGCAACTGGTTCACAGAAGGTGCCATATGCCTTAAGCCTTACACCATCCTGGTATAGCTGGATAACACAAGCTGCTATGCATGAGTATAGTGTTTGCTGATGCTATCATATGAGTCTAGGTTAGGCATGCAAATAAGAATTTCTTTATTCTATATACACAATACATTTTAACATGAACATACAAAATACAAGGTTACTGTAACACTTTCATGTAAGATGCTTCTCAAGTAATGCTTACATAGAACCCCTTTCTTTCCTACTTGGCCAATCACAATTCAAAAGAAATTCTGTAATTTTTTTTAAAGTGATCCATGCTCTCTATTTTCTGTATATGAATAAAGTGAAGAAGGTTGTAATATGATGTGATGCAAAATTATTCTGATGTACTCTGTTAAATTAGAGGAAGGTCACAAGGGATTGTCATAAGAAGAAAATGTTAGCCAATTCATTCTTCCTTTTAACCGAAATGGCTGTTGCCAGGCTCAAATAAAACGCATGCACATATACACAAGGAAAATGTGAACTGGTGCTAAAATGTTTCCTGAGTGTTTACTCATAGTTATGTTAGTAGCTGCTAGTTTACCTTGTAAATGTCATCTTGTTTTTTTCCTGGAGTCTAAATAAGAAACCCTGTCAATCACACTGCTGTTTTGTCTGTTCTAACAGAAGTGCTGATTCAGGGAGACTTTTATAACTGTAGTGTGACATTCATGCCTCCGCTTTCCCCACTAAAACACTTCACATCTGAGGGCAGCAATTACCTTAGGATAAAAATATCAAAACAGTTGTCTCAGAAATGCATTTAAATTTAACCTGCAGTACAGGACCTCAACAAAGATTTTAAATTTAAAGTACAGAGGAGCAATTAAATACTGAATTAAAATATTGCTTGTAATTATATAAATGAAAAAAATGCAGATGTGGAGGTGGCATCAGTGCTCTATGCTTCTTAAACAAATAAAATTAATTCTGAATGATTGAAGAATTTCAAGATTTAAAATTAATTTTTAAAAAAAAAAAAAATAAAAAACAAGCAATATCAATAAATTTTAACTGTGCTATCTATATTTATGTTAACTCTGAATTAACCCTATGTGAGTGAATTTGGCTGTGCCAAAGTCAACAATATAAACAAAACTAGATTTCTGATTTGTGGCACCACTGTGAAGAAATACTTTGAGAATTGCTCCCTGTCTAGAGTCCTCTCTGGTCCCTTGACTATGAATTTCCTTAAGCAGATATAAAAATGGATGGCAGAATCCTTATAACTACAGTGGTAAACTGACATTGAGACAAACAAATAAACACCCAGAAATGTGTAAATTTAACACAATCCCATCTCCATAAGTATTAAGCCTTATTATCATTACTTTTTTCTTTTTCAGAGGATTGTGCCAACCGTAATCATTCATTAATTCATTTTTTAAAATATATATTCTTCCTTCCATGGTGGGTTAGAGAAAAGTTTAACCTATAACTGGGAAGGTGGGAAATTAACCCTTATATCCTGTTTGGGTTAAATTTTAGCCTAAAGTCTAAAGACACACAAGCTGTAAAAAAATATAAATATTAGCACACTTCATATTTATGTTCAGATGCTACACATGTCTGAAAAAAATATTCAATAGATCAACTGGTGGTGGATGGTTGGGGTTTTGGCCAATTGTGGTTAAGTCAAAAAAGTGTGCGATGGATGAGAAAGAAGATTTTTGGAGTGAGTTGTATGAAGTAATGGACAGTGTACACAAGGGACAGAAAGTGGTGATTGGAGCAGATTTCAATGGACATGTTGGTGAAGGGAACAGATGAGACGAGGGGGTGATGTGTAGGTATGGTGTCAAGGAGAGGAATAAAGAAGGTCAGATGATAGTGGATTTTTGCAAAAAGGATGGACATGGCTGTGGTGAATACATATTTTAAGAAGAGTGAGGAACAAAGGTTGATGTACAAGAGTGGAGGAAGATGCACACAGGCAGATTACTGTATATCCTCCTATGCAGAAGGGTCAATCTGAAGGAGATTGAAGACTGCAAAGTGGTGGCAGGGGAAAGTTTAGTTAGGCAGCATAGGATGGTGGTCTGTAGGATGACATTGGAGATCAAGAAAGAGGAGGAGCATGAGGGCAGAGCCAATGAATACATGGTGGAAGGTGAAAAAGGAAGACTGCAAGGTTGAGTTTAGGGAGGAGATAAGACAGGCACTGGGTGGCAATGAAGAGTTACCAGACAGCTGGGGCAACTATGCAGATGTAGTAAGGGTGACTGCAAGAAGGGTTCTTGGCATGACGTCTACACAGAGGAAGGAGGAAAAGGAAATCTGGTGGTGGAATGGGGAAGTACAAGGGAGTACTGTATATACTGTATACAGAGGAAGAAGATGGCGAAGAAGAAGTGTGATAGTCAGAGAGAAGCAGAAAGTAGACAAGAGTACAAGGAGATAAGGTGCAATGTAAAGAGAGAGGTGATGAATGTTAAAGAAAAGGCGTATGATGAGTTGTATGAGAGGTTGGTTGGAGTGCAGGCAGGGTGGAATGGAGTAATTTGTGACAGATGGGTATCAGCAAGAGTGAAAGGGAAGGAAGATAGTTAGACCAGCTATGTTATATGGGTTGGAGATAGTGGCACTGACCAAAAAACAGGAGAAAGAGGTGGAGGTGGCAGAGTTAAAGATGTTAAGATTTGCATTGGGCGTGATGAGAATAAGCAGGATTAGAAATGAGTACATTAGAGGGTCAGCTCAGTCAACTAAACCCCATCTGAAAAGCAAGCAAGAGAACTAGAGGAGGATGTTTTTGGAGGAGCTTGAAGGAGTGTTAGTGATTCTTGTCATTGGAAGACTGCAGCACATTCCCCGTGGACCATCCACTGCAGAGTTAATAGAAGTCTGACCGTCACTAAGCTCAAGTTACCCAGGAAGCCACTCCAAACGGAGTGAAGAGGAGGAGCTGCAATATCTGCCCAGCAAAACAGGACTGCAAAATAAGCACAGCTTGTACTAAATGTGGAAAGTATATTTGCAAAGGCCACACATCCATAGTTTCCAGCTACTGACATAATTGCAAGAAGGAGAAGTAGTTATTTTAGCTGTATGATTGTGTATTTCAATTATATAATAATGTTACTCATTCTGTTGATCAGTTGTTTAGACTGATAGTATAATAGTATTGTTTCAAGTAAATGTTCATTCTGTTGTTGATTGATATATTGTCATTATTTGATATTGCACTACTGTAAGGTATCAAATTAAAATTGTTCGTGCCATCCTTTCTGTACATAAAAACACATGGCTTAATTTTTTATGGCTGTCATTTACTTCCTTCTTAGGTATTTTATTTGTTACTTACTGAAATACACTTTGGAAACAAACAGATACACATTTTGACCTTTGACATAATAATAAAATGTTATTTATGCAAAACAGATGCAGAGTTATAAATGATATGCAGAAACTACACATACTTGGGTAAGGTAGGGTGGGGTCAAAGAAGACTTTGTCCATATGGTCAAGGTTCATTACATAAACATGCTCATTCAGCAGCACTTGTTGCAGGATGCCATTCTGTTCTCATTCAACATCTACAGTCTTATTAAGGCCTTGCAGATGTAGCTTTGGAATGGCTTCAGTCTTACCTAAACGCCAAGCTGCAACCTGCATCTGTTGTCCATCTGGCCTTGCTACAAGAGGCGATTCTCTGGTCTCAGCAATTGGGCCATTGTTTTTTATTATTTAGATTCTCCCTTTGAGTGAGATTAATAAAGATTATTATGGTCTGTGATTTCAGTTCTATGGAGATGACACATAGATTTATGTGCACACTAAGCTTACCTCTGATTTCCTACCAAGCTTAGCATTTAAGTGCATTGCTCGCATCAATAATTCTTTGTTGTGCCATAACTAGTGATGCTGCAGTTGATTGGCCACTAATCTGAAATTGGCAATTTTTCACTACAAAAGATTCAATCAGTAAATTGGATGATCACAAAAAACAAATTTTCATCATTTGCTTCTCTAAGCTTTACAGCAATTTAGCTGCATTGTTCCTTTACGCAAGGTATTATGACAGTATGACATACTGTACATGGAGTAATAAACTGAGAGAAAGGAATCAAAGGAGTCATCCTGTGGCATTAGACAAATGGCAAGAGCTAGTTTTATGAATTCAAACCTTTATATTTTGTCCTTTAATTAAAATAGACACTGCTTGTCTGAGTTTGGACGGTGAGCAAGCTTGAGCTGATGTTTAGTTCAGCAGCACACACTTCCATTTAGAAAAAGAAAGGATAAAGAAGAATTTGAAATTGCTGCATAGTAAACAATAGGCTTGTTAGCTTAACAGCAAAATTTTCTCTATTTTGCTTGTAAACTCATTAAATATGTTAGCCTCATATCTTCTTTATAAGCATCTTATAAACAATTGATAGATTTGTTTTTTTTAAGCGTTTGTACTGTGTTTATTATTTGTGTGTGTAGTACAGTGTAAGTTTCTAGAAAGAGTACTGAATAATTAAAATGGTGATCCACATTTATAATTACATCTCAAGAATTAAGAATATCTAGCTTGTACACTGTAAAAAGCAAACAAACAAAAAATATGTAAAAATACTTACATTTATTTATTTTAACAGTACAAATTGCTATAGTTTAATTAAAAAGATAGAAAATAATAACTGTGTTTACATTTAAGCAGAGTTTAACCGCCAATATCAATTTATTGAATCAATGTGTGAAAATATACAGTACAGGCCAAAAGTTTGGACACACCTCCTCATTCAATGTATTTTCTTTATTTTCATGACCATTTACAGCACTCCATCACTCTCCTTCTTGGTCAAATAGCCCTTACACAGCCTGGAGGTGTGTTTGGGGTCATTGTCCTGTTGAAAAATAAATGATCGTCCAACTAACCTGACTTCTGCACAACACAACTGCTGGTCCCAACCCCATTGATAAAGCAAGAAATTCCACTAAATAACCCTGATAAGGCACACCTGTGAAGTGAAAACCATTTCAGGTGACTACCTGTTGAAGCTCATCGAGAGAATGCCAAGAGTGTGCAAAGCAGTAATCAGAGCAAAGGGTGGCTATTTCGAAGAAACTAGAATATAAAACATGTTTTCAGTTATTTCACCTTTTTTTGTAAAGTACATAACTCCACATGTGTTCATTCATAGTTTTGATGCCTTCAGTCATGAAAATAAAGAAAACACATTGAATGAGGAGGTGTGTCCAAACTTTTGGCCTGTACTGTATGTATATGTTTTGTTAGACAAATGATGAAAACTACTTTTTAAAATTAGATTTTGTTTCAGGTAAAAAAATTACATTTATGATCACACTGGTGGTCTATAGTTTTATTATAAAAATATCAAATTTAACACTTTAATGCAGAACAAAAGGCTTCTAGGCATCTGGTTATGTAAGAGATTACTGTAATGTTTTTTAAAATGGATAAAAAAAAAAAAAAAAAAAATCGGAATCGGCAAATTCAGCAACATGAAATCAGTGACTGGGATCAGCCCTAAACAAATCGGATAATCCCTAGCCACAACTATGCAAAACTTAATGGGGACAAGACAGAGGTGTTTGTATAAAGATACTAAGATTCCTTTTAAATCTGCTGCCTATACTTCACCACTGATATTAGTAGTTGTACCATCTCTCCTTCTTGAGAAGTCAGGATCTTGGGTGTCATTTTAGGTTCCAATCTGTTATTTGAGCCTCATGTTAAGAATGTTAAGAGATCTGATTTCTTTCAAATGACAACATCTCATGAATTAGACTTTTCTCACTTATCTCAGAGCTGAAACACTTTTTAATAATTTTTGTCATCTCGGCCTGATTATTGTAACCCTACTCTTTGGGGGTTTCAAACAAAGTGTTAAACAGATTAAAAAATGTATAGATTTCTGCAACCAGAATTTTGACACATTCAGAACCTTATCAAAATATAATCTCTTCACTTACTTCCTTGCATTGACAGCCCATTCATTTTTCAGAACTCCTATATTTTACAACATATAAAGCTTTTCATGGCAATAGTCCTATGTCTATATTTTGAACATGACACAATACTAAATACCCTGTTGAAACTTAACATTAACTAATGTAGAATTTCTTGTTGTCCTGAATACTAAATGCAAGTCACTTGGTGATTACGCTTTTAGTTCTGAAGCTCTCAGATTAGGGAAATCCCTGTCTCTTCATTTTTGACAACCTTCTTAAACTGCTGCTTTTAAAGCTAATTTATTAAAGGTATATCTTTTTATACATAAAGTTATGTGCTACTGTAAATTTGAGTGTCTTATTTATTTTTTTATTTAATGGCAACAACGAAACTAAATCTGGTACAGACAGAATCACTTTGTAACCCATTGCAGTACATGAGAGAAATGTTGCAGTGGCAAGAGAGTTGGGCTACACTAAACTCAAAGAAGATACTATGAGGAAGGAAAAGCCAAGGTAATCCTGAAGTGAGAGGGACAGAAATGTAAGGGTTAATTCTCATTTAATGAACAGTTGTTGGATAGTTGCAATGAGCTCAACAGACGTGAAAAAATCTATAAATAGCACATAATGATGTTCTGATCACACAAATGCAAGTATCAGCTGAAATGTTTCATTTGCTACAGATAGCAATATGTAAGAAATAAAACAGTAGTTCTCAAACTTTGCCTTGGGACCCAATGTGGATGCAGGTTTTTCAGTTAACCAGTTTCTCTTTTAATTGGAAATTCCAAGTTTCTCTGTTTAGGGATCAATGTAGAAATGACAAATCTAAGCTTGGTAAATTTTACTAGAATGTAACGAGGACATACAGTATGTACATTATATAGAGATAATTTAGTGTTTTTTCATCAACATGATTTTCATTCTGCTCTTCCAGCTGTTCTGGTTAGATACTCAATTATTTAGCAATGAACATTCTGGTGGATCTGATGATGAAGCAGCTGCAGCCTTTCAGCAATAAGTGTCGTTAGCCAGGTGTCTGCTCTGCTTGTTGTTAATTGTCATTATTATGATACAATTATAGGAGGAATTAATAGGAATAAACCCAACAGAGTAGAACATTTAAAGCTATAGCAAAAATACAAACGTTTGCTAATTTCTGATAAATGTAAAATTCTGCTGCTGTACTTTTCTGAATACAGAAAAAAGAAGAGAAGAAAGACCAGTTAATAAGATTAGAGGCAAGATGACTCATTGATTGTCACAAAAATCTATAGCCACATTGGGTCCAGTGGGCTGAATTTGAGAACCACTGGAGTAATAGATTTAATCTGCAGAAGACAGAGGAGAAAAGAACGCGACAACTGCTAGCTTTACGCTATAAATTTATATTCTTAGATGAAAGTAAAAGAGAGTATTGGTCGCAGCTAGACGCTGGCTATGCCTATATTCTAGGGTAGCACAAGTACTTTTTCCACATAAAAGATCATATATACAAGTATCCAATAACTGTACTTTATTGTCGTAATTTGGAGATTTAATAAACATTTTATAAAATATTAGGAGAATAGGACGTGACGATTCTGGGTGGAATGATCTATTATCCTCAAAGATTTTCTTATGTTTTTATGTTAAATGTAATGTCATTTTCTAACCTGCTTAATCCAAGCTAAGGTCACAGTGGGGGTTAAAACCTATCCCAGCTAGTGTACAGCACAAGGCAGGAACAAACCCTGGACAAGGTGCCAGACTATCATAGGTTGAAGACACACACTTGGGCCAATTTAGTGTCACCACCAAAACTGCATGTCTTTGAAAAGTAGGATGAAACTTGAGCACCTGATAAATCCCTCACAGACATGGGGAGAAAATAGACAGAACATGTAAACTCCACACAGGGAGAACCCAGGTTTCCTTTCTGCAAGGTGGCAGCGCTGCCATTGTGCCTCCATGCTATCCATCTCATGTTAAATGTTACTATGTTATTTTTCCAGTTTGACCGAAATTGAGTGTGCTTTCATGGAGAGAGCATGAAACATATAATAAGCATTAGCTCACACTTCACGAGTAGCAAAACAAGTCACTAATACACTACCTGCCAGAACCAAACCACTGTTACTGCTTTGAGGCTGGCTTTGAATTTTTTCATTCCATTCATTGCAAAACTTATTATAATAATGTTCTGAGGGTATGCCTCCTCATAAAGTCCTGCTATGTCATCAGAATGGTTCCCTCTACACCAAGTGAACAAGGCTGCATGGATACCTTTATTGATTTTGGACTTAAGATAAAACAGAGATGTAAGGAAAAAATAAATTAACAGCTTATGAATTACAAGTAATCGCCATAAGTTGAAGATTTTAAATATTAAACTACTACTACTACTATGAGATTAATGAATTCCTGAAAAACCCACCACAAATCAAACTCATAAATAAAAAAACAATGCTTTTGCAAATCCCAACATTCACTGCCACTTACCATAAAACAAAATCAGATTCCATTAAGTGAATACAAATGCTTCAATTGTTAATAACAGTTATCAAAACATACTCTAAAAAGATATTTTCCCTTTAGTAGTAACTCAATAACAGGACTGGTTATGGGCTCCCATTATAATCATTTACAGCTAATAGTGTACACTTAAATTTTCAAAAAAGAAAACTTACTGTATTCTTTATGTTTGTGGTATTTGTTCTTTCTTTAACAAAACACTATGATAGCAAAACAGTAACTGTACAGCTAAGAAGGATAAAAGTCATCAATATTATACTGGCCCTGCAAATTGAGAACAAAGAGAATAGGTGTGGCTATGGTGGTCTAAGTGCTGTGGGCTGGTTAGTGTTAGGTTAGGAAAAGAAAAGAAAACGAGGACTGACTAGGAGTTGAGCTCCCTTGCTGGATCTCCATGTCTTCTGCCTCACTTATCTTCTCCATTACTGTGGGACAACTAGAAAAGCCAGAAGTAGCCCAAGATGTGCCGGCTGTGAATGGATTAGTTGCATAAAAGAAGGAAAAGGTATTGGTCTACTCAGCTTCTCATACTTTTCTTTTGTACAGTTGTCTGTAGCACTCAATAGAAGGGAAAGGCCACATTGATTTCTGAATGTGAAGATGCTTTGTAACTCAAAAAAGGCATTATATGAAACCCCTTGTAAACACATGGATTTGTAACACAAACCTTGGCATCTTCTTGCATGATGGGAGTATGCAATGCAGTCATCATCAGTGGTATGGAAACTGCATAGACAGTTACAAATTAAGTACATTTAAGACCACCAGATCTAACATGCTAGAATAATAATGTGAGGTTTCTGGCTTGATTTGACAGTTACAAGGAGCCGAGCCTCACAGACAGACCTAAAGAGAACAGTAAAACTCAGATCATGGAGTGCCAAAGGTTTTTGTTCCTACCACTTTCTAAATTAGATACTGCTACTAATTTAACAGATTTCTTTTGCTTTAATTATAATCAAATCACTTGTTTTTCTTTTACCTTAAATCGTAGCAACACCATACAGTAATGCAAAGCTATCCAACAGCTAACTCAGGGGCCTCAATCAGACTTGCAGGGCTCCCATTTTAAGTACAATGAATCTCCTATTTTGCTATGGCTTAAGTGTTCACTCTGCCACACCAGTCATTTCTAAATCTGATACTTTTTCTGAGACTACCATCCAAATGCTTTGCAGACCAGAGCAGATCAATATTTCTCAGATGTTCATTTTTTCCCTTGTCAAATATTTCATTTCATAAAGGACTCGGTGGCAAATGGGTTTTAAGTTAGCCTAGACATCTGTTGGTTCAATTTGCAACTGTTTATTATGTGGCTGGTGGTTAAAGAAAAAAATTAAACAATTAAATTGCAAGCCAATTTAACACAAGACAATAACAGAGTATGGTCCATACTCTTGGAAAAAAAATGGCTGGAATGAAAACCTGCACCCACTGTGGCCTTCCAGGATGGACGTTTGACACTCCTGGTCCAGTGAGTAACTCCAACAAAGCTAAAAATTGATCACCAACCACCTGGTCAACTGTTTTCCACTTTATCAGTCAGATACATCTTGTAACAGTTCTATGTGTCCCTTGGTAAATAGATAAAAGACACTAAAATCTTCATTGCGAGAAGTTCTGAAGGGGTGCTTTCTCATTTCATATTTATTAGTTTATAGTTGTATTCTCAGTGTACCAATCTCTTTATCAGGTGATACATCAATATTTATTATGTAAAAATGTATTTATTGAATGTTCTGAAGAAACAAAAAATTCACCTTAACAGAAAAACAGACTGATTGCAGAAGCGGTGTCATGGGATGAAATGTTGAGTACCCTATAACTCTTTCACAAGAAGATAAAAGGGTATGGTTTTTAATTTTAATTAGATTCTATTAGTGGATGAGAGGACATGCTTCCTGACTCCTTTACTGGCTTATAAGATCACTGTACGCAGATGTATGGGTGGTGCTGTCCCACTTATTAATTTACTAGGAAAAAAGACCAAACTATTTTATTGTACTACTGAAGAGATGGGAATACTTTCAACCTCAAATGAAAAAAAGACATATTTTGTACACAGTCACATTAAAACAATAATATATACAAATTGAAATGAGTCATTTCTCATTTTTGGTGTTGCTTTTAGTGAAAAGCATCTTAACACATTAAAAGGTGAGCAATATGCTTTTTCTGCATTGTGTCCACACAGGACACCAAGAGATATATTTGTGAAATTAAAGCAGTTAAAAATAAATAACCAAATTACATCCAGTCCTATGCTTTTCTTATCTACGCTTTGATGAAGATTCACACCTGTACTTGTTTTACACTCCACAAGACCACATGGTACCAGCTAGAATCTCTGCATGTCTCACTGTAAAGGAAATCCTCATCTCCTGGTCAGCTTGGCTGGTCTGTCTGTTCAGCTTCGTTCATTACCACGAAGAGCCACGAAGTCGGTGTGCAACCTTGTTGTGGTGAGTGATGACTAGATGTCCTTCAGGAACCATGTTGCTACAGTTTCTCGGTCTTGCAGATTCACTCTATACAATATCAACAAGATCTACCTAACTGTGTATGCAGAACAACCCCTTGATCCAGGATTTATTCTCACATTTGTCACATTTGGACTACTACAACTCTCTCCCGGTAGGAGTAGCAGCATGTGTCACCAAGCCACTGCAGATGATTTAAAATGCAGAGGCACGTCTATGCTCAATGTACCGGCACATATTAATTTCAAATCCTTAATGCTCACCCATAGAGTAGTCAATGGCTCAGCATTTATATACATAGAGACACTTTTGAGGTCCTTTGCTCCTTCTAGACTACTTGGGTCTGCTGACAAACAGTGTCTGGTTATGCCACTTCTGTGTGGTATTAAATTTCAGTCCTGACTCTTTTCATGTGTAGCTATTGGAATAACCTGCCCACCTTCATGTAGAATTCAGAGTCCTTCAATGTATTTAAAAGAATTTGAAGAATCTCTTGTTCAATAAATTTCTGTCTAACTGATATTAGCTGTTAGCTTTTATAACCTAGAAATTGCTAATCATTTGTATTTTTGGTCTGAGCTTCTTCACTTGTGGCTGTCAATTTGTCTTATTAAGAAGCAGTAAAACAATCAGACTACCCTAGTTGTTAATGAAACATACTACTTGTGGTAAAATTTTCTTTTGAACCTCCTGGTATGGGTTGCGATAATGTGGTAGTATAAACAATATGTGGCTGTAATACGTCATTGGTTTTAGAATGAGAGAGTCTGGAATAGCTATGAACAAAAGTGATGGCAGGACAAATCATTCATGCAGGAACCATAATCCTCTTATTGTCTTTTCAATCTGGGTTAAAGTTGCCATAGAACACAACGATGTCACCAGTTAAATACAGTGAAAAAAAATTCATCCTGCATTTGATTAGGCATTTTTGAAAGTTAACACACACATGCGCATTTTTCACTAAGAACATTGAACGTTTTTTGTCTCCCTGAACTACATATACAACTTCATTCCTATATGTAGTTTGTGATGACCGTTGTATTATCAGCAAATACTTTCACTGGTCTGAAGGTTCCAGTGGCTTTCTGTGGCTGGAATTAAATATAACAATTTACATTTTCAGTAAAGTACATCATTATCTATCCAAAAGTCCAAACCTTTGCTACCTTTAAAAAGAGATAGTGATCTTTTAACTGTATAAAAACACATTGTTAAGCAACACTCAGAAGAACTATATTATATGCAAAAATTAAACAGGTCCACTAATGTCAAGGGTACAAAGAAGGGAAAAAAATTTGCATATTAATCAGAAGGGAAATACTGCCACCCAGTGGGTACAAAGGGTACACATATTAAATAGAGTGCATTTAAAATGGTTGATAGGACCAACAAGTACATATTGATCTATATGAGAAAGATGCACAAGTTAAACAGCCCCAATTAGTTCAACAGATTTGAGTAGACATCAGGCCCTCCAGCTATCATTAAAATCAGATTTTTCCAATTTTCCAGGAGCACAAACAGGACCACAAAGTAAATGGGTCACAGTGAGAAAGGGATCCAATTCTTCAGAAAGTATATACTTTATACATTAGGTCAGGCATTTTGATTCAGAATTGATATTTAGTACATAGAAGCTTATCTGTTAATGCCAACAACAAAGTGCTGAAAATCGGTGATTCCATACTTTTCAATGTTAAGAATTACTATCTATGAATAACCAGCTGTGCAAATTAAGTGGGTTTTTACATAAAAAAATTCTGAATTTGCATAAGCCACCTTAATATGGGGTGTTCGTAAGAAATGTAATGATATACCTAATGAGGTAGAAGTACATAATAAATTAGAATAGTTGCATCAGATATCTGGAATATTGAGTTTAAATGTCTAAATATTCTTGATTGTAATAAAAATGTGCATTTCTTACCTTCCTACAGAGTTCCTATAGATGTCTAGATCTCAAGAAAAGGATCAAAAAATAACACCATGTTCATAACCACTGACCTTGAAATAGTCTAAAACAACACCCTTATGTCATTTTTAAACTTCTGGTTTTCGAACCACTGGTGAAGAATCAGATGCTGAAAATATTATATTCATGATTATCAACCTTGAAATCTCATAAAAAGAACTTCACATGCCTGTGTTAAATTAATTTTTTTCAGTTATCTGAAAATAAGTAACTTTGACTCTCTGTACTGCATTAGCGGGTGAACCCTGGAGTTGGTTGATACAGCTTGCACAACTTCATTTTTTAAGACACATATTTTTTTTTGTTTTACTGTTTTTCATATGGGTATAACTTCATGCACAAAATATAGTTAATAATTTGTCTTACATAAGTACACATCAAGATGAGTTCAACATTATATCATACAGTATGTAGGAGTTTTCTCATACCAGTGAATCAGAAGGGGGCAGACAAAAAAAAAAAAAAAAAAAACTTGAACGATTTTAAAGTGTTGTTAAGAAATTTTTATGAACACAAACTGACAGAACTTGCTAACTGTGAGATTCCTAATTTCATATTATATTTTGCACAGATGAGATTTATTTTCAGAATTTAGAAAGGTCTAAACTTTTTAGCAGCTAACAGTCTCCACCATAAGCAAAGGAGACCCTTTTGTTTTATACTAAAATTTGGCAACAAACAACCTACTTTATTATTGATAGTATAGTTTGTGCTGTGATTTATTCTCAAGTTCAGAAATTACCTTCTGCTACTGTCAATTACAAATAAAAATATTTATATACAGTGGGTACGGAAAGTATTCAGACCCCCTTCAATTTTTCACTCTTTGTTATATTGCAGCCATTTGATAAAATCATTTAAATTAATTTTTTCCCTCATTAATGTACACACAGCACCCCATATTGACAGACAAAAAAATAATTTTTGAAATTGTTGCAGATTTATTAAAAAAGAAAAACTGAAATATCACATGGTCCTAAGTATTCAGAGCCTTTGCTCAGTATTTAGTAAAGGCACACTTTTGAGCTAATACAGCCATGAGTCTTCTTGGGAAAGATGCAACAAGTTTTTCACACCTGGATTTGGGG
>JANRMT010062808.1:54692540-54722518 GCA_026402145.1 Polypterus bichir lapradei | reverse complement strand
GGATTCACGTCTCCCTGCTGATAACTACAGCCTTTTTATTTAATCCACGGCTTCTCCGCTGTTTTACTGTTCGTTTATTACGATTATAGTTATTGTATAGGTATTTTAGACTTACTTTACATTGTTCAGGTATCCATTTTCTTTATCGTTCCAACCGTACCCCCATTAACATGTCTATCGAGGTGATCACCATCGATCAAAGAACTGGCACTTACCGAGTGGTTTCCATGCCCGGAGATGGCGCATGCCTTTTCCATTCTCTATGTTACATATTGCACGGCAATATCAGGCTCAAGCTCGATATCCGGAGGAACATTGTGTCTTATGTATTGAATGACTGGGACAGGTTCAAGGTGTGGACTGATCACGGTACATGAGATAATTATACTACACAGGAGCACTATAAGAGTGAAATGCTTAAGCCCTTCACCTATGGTTCTGCATGTGAGTTGATGGCTGCCGCTGAATTGTTCGGTTGTCACTTTCAAGTGTACCGAAATGTCCAAATATTTTACACCTTTCAACCGCCAATGCCTCTTAAACATCTTAGATTCATAGGTGACGATTTCAGTAGTGGACACTTTGATGTTTATGAATGTTTAAACTCTCAAAAGCTGGATGAGAAGTTATCGATGAAACCAGTTGTGTGCTTACAACGCTTGACAGATGCTGAATGTCACTTCAACACAAGTCCTGCAAATACTGTCGTAATTGAAACAAACCATGAAACTCAAACCGATTATGAGAGCAGTAATCCAAGCTGTGAGATTTGAGACAAGATTACTTTTCACATGGCCAACTGTACGTTGCATGCTCAAGAGTAAGCTCAGCGCACAGCTTGGTCATGTTACAACCGGAGGGCCGAACTGACAATGTGGTATACAAAGAGATCCTTAACAAATAATTATTGGTATATTTTCCCTCAGTTTAAAAAGGTTTCATTTTCTTCTTAATAAAAATTTTAAGACAGCACTTCGCCGCTGCGAAGCGCGGGTATTTTGCTAGTGTTAATTATATGTTGCACATTCATTGAATGACCAGAGATGTTGCTGTAAAAAGAAAATATGCTTGCAGAAATGCGCTACTTACATGGCAAAACTTTCATCTGTTTTGTCTGGTTTTACTGTCATTAACACAGATCAATGAGCGCTTTCAGCGGTATTTTAAAAATAACCAAAGTTAGAATTCTCTGAAAAAAGTACATTTTCAAAGTCTGGTTTTCCTAACATAATCAGAGCACTTTACTGTTTTCATAGCATCACCAAATATTATGAATAAATGTAAGAGAAGAGAATATATATGTCCAGTGATCTTACTGGTCCAAGGAAATCCCACATCTAAAACAAAAAGTGTTTTTGAAATTAAAAAGACATTTCCTTATACATATGTACTCACATTTTAAATTGACTTGTAGGCAATATACAATTTGGCAAATACAAAGAAAACTGTGTTTTTAGATTTGTAAAACTGTGTCTTTGTGGACAATTTTGGGTAAGTAAAACAAAAAAAAAAAAAAAACGCGGACGTGAGCAGCAGTAGGCTTTGCACCATAGGGACCAAATACCCAAACTATTTTATAACATTTCAGTAATTATTTACCACTCTGATGCTGATCATTCTAATCTCAAATTAGGTCACTGCAATAGGTATTGACCAGAAAATTTCAAAATTAATTGCAGAATTATGGTATTTGAGGGATCCTTTAGAGTGTCTCTTTCTCTTGCACGATTTGGCTCAAAGACTAATTAGTACATCGTCATCTCATTACAGGCTTAAGTTTCGAGTTTGGTATTTTTCCATCCAGTCGTTTTAGCACTAGACCATCCTCAATAAACTGTGACACACAACCCACACACCAATCATCGAGATATTGATGTTTTCAGTATCGGGGTGGAAATGTCGAGATTTGTCAAAAACCGGAGATAAAATTTTTTGACCAATCTAAAGCTTTTGCTCCTCCCTCTAACCCAGATGATTGGTTAGGGATAGGGAGGGCGCAAAGCAATAACAAAAAAGTGATAAACACTAAATTGCAAAATAAAATAAAAAAGTGAAAAACTAAATAATGTCTAAAACTAGTGAATTATAAAAAATCTGAAAGTAAATAAAAACAAAAACTGAAAAATATCTTAAAACTAGAAAAACACTACCTTTAGCAGAATAAGCTACTTAAACTATGGAACAAATTTTGCATACTGACAGCATAGAAACTGTACTGTACTTCTCAGTCTCTGCATTTAAATAATTTTTTTCATAGAACTGCTGCTGATATTGTTTCATTTTACTCTCTTATAATAACTATACATTTTAATTTCTCATCCACATTCGCACTTGTACTGCTTGTATTGCTTGTGTTGACATATGCCACATTTTTTCGTATTATAACTTTAATTACCGTATACTATGCTTTGATCATAGAAGGAAGTGTGCTTAATAAGAATAAACTAAAGTGAATTGAATAAATGCATATGTGTAACTGATTTTTGATTACATTGAACATCTTGCTATGTTTAATGTGCTTGTTTATCACAAGTTCTACAACTGATTGATCCTGAACTACTTAAAACATACAAACTTCGCATCAATGTGATCAAACTATATATAAATGTCAGAATTAAGTATTTCAAAACTTTTATGTCTGCAGAGGGAAAAAAATGGAACATTCTGAAGCTAACTTTCTATCAGGCTTTCAGAGACTAATAAATGAAGAAATATATAATCAATAAATGAAGTAACTTTCTCAATAAATAAAGGTAAAACTCCACAATAATAATACAAATTTCACAATAAATTGAGAAATAAACTATATGATTTGGTCTGATAATGAATATATACATTTTAAATAAATATTGCACCTCAAAATTAAAAAATAATTAAATTGACTGTCTTACCTTTCGGCATCTATGCTGGTGTCAAGGACCATAGCTTTTAAGGCTTCAGAATTAGCTTTAAATAAATAATACATTATTATTAGCATATTGAGAGAAGAATATATTGTGTTCAATAAAAATGTTAATTATTTCTCAACCAGGAGGTCAATATTGGTCACAATAATGCGCAGTATGTGTAAATACGACATGCTGCCAAGTAGTGAAAGCTTTATGCAGCAAAAAAAAAAAAAAGCAGATCATAAATTACCCAACATACTGTCCTGGTAGCCAAAAAAAGAACAGATTAAGGAATCCTTATAGATGAACCTGCAGGGTTTGCTTTACTCAACTTATCCTAGAAAGATATGAGCACCCACCTAAAACACTGTACCTCTTACATAGCAATCAAACAACAGAGAGTTGAAAAGAGTAAAACAAATCACTAAGCTGAGTGAGAGAGGACAAAATCAAAAATTAAAAGGAACTTGCTAAAAAAGCACAAATGTTCAGGTAGGTAGTGTCTTGCACACCACTATGGAAACGTTATGTAATGAGTAACACACTTCATTGTGTGTGGGGGAAGAGACATGTACATATGAAAATATGTGTGAAAATAAGTTGAATGACTGTTATGGAGTCATCTCTGGTTGGTAACTATCTTGCAAAGTGAGATGACCATCAGGATGATTAGAAGATGAAGAAAACTGCATGAACCCAAAAGGAAAAAAAGAAGAAGGTGAGAATGTAGAGTAAGGTCTATAGAATATCAAGGCTCAAATTTGTATTGTTACAGGACATGGTAGAAAAGAATTTTCTTTTAAGGGGCATTTTTCCCTCGATGACTGAAATCTAGCAACATTTTGTAAACAGTTATGGGAATATTGAGAAATACAAAACACATTTTACAGATTAGTGATTTTTTTAGTCTCACCAATAGCAGAAAATGGAACAAAATTGTGAGTATAGATTCCGCTTTGTTACAATTTTTGTGGTAAAAAAAAAAAAAAAAAAAAAATCACAAACATATTTCATATACGTTTGAATGAAACCGGTGCAAAATTTCAATATCGAAAGTTCTACTGTACTTCTTCATAGGAAAATATTACAGAGGTGAACCTTTACTACCATCAGCAAAATAGTGGGCATTTCAGGAATATTCCATATGGACAAGTTCATTGTTAATCTTCATTATTGTCAGCCATGCTAACATAACATTTTAGCTAAACTAACTAATTCATAAACTATTACCAAAGAGGTTAAGCATCAGTCAACACAAGTAGGAATGTGATCATTCGACTGATGCCTGCAAGTGCCCAACCCCACCTTTTTTTGTTTTAGCAACCCCTCCTAAAACTGCCAGCAGTGTGAAATCTAGCTAGGTAAGGTTTGTAGGAAGTTTCAAATATTTTTAATGTCATAGAGTCATACTGCCATTTATACAGAGTACAATGAAACTCTTTAATTGCATGGGATAATCAAAATCCAACCAGCACTAACTTCTATTTTGGGCCAATCTAACTTTTACTTTTAGGCAGATGACAGAGTGAGCTGTTGAACAGTTATGGTACATAACTATAGTTACTTTTGCTGATGGTATAGTGTATTGTAATTGTCCTGGAGTTAACTATTAGGTTCTTAACTGTGAGTTAGCTACTGCGTTGTTTCTTTAAGATTTTTGAAATTACACAATGAACTGAAGCAGAAGTCAAATATTCAAAGAACATTCATTTTTAAGAAATAAAACAAATTTATGAATGTATTAAATAAGTAAATATGTACTTGAAATAAATTCCTTACAAACGTTATTATATATAATACTTAATAATTCATAAAATATTACAAAAATAAGTTTAAAAAAATGAACAACCATTACATTAATAACTCCAAGTATTTAAATTGTGGTACAACAAAAGCATACAAGACAAAACGATGCTGACAAAAGTGATGAGGAAAAATGCACACAGTGACAAATATTGTGAAAATTTGTATATACTGAAATGTCCTTAAACAAAATATAGTCATGCTCTGATTTATGGCCGGCAGAGTCGAGGCAATTTGTATTTGTGGCCGAGGGCAATGGGAAAACAACTGGTTAATAATGTTCCAGAAATTGCCAAAACCAGCTGCAGTATTACGTTTTTTATTATCAACTAGCAAAATACCTGCGCTTCGCAGAGGAGAAGTAGTGTGTTAAAGAAGTTATGAAAAAGAAAAGGAAACATTTTAAAAATAACGTAACATGATTGTCAATGTAATTGTTTTGTTACTGTTATGAGTGTTGCTGTCATCAAGGATTTAATTATCATTATTTCTTTCAATCAGGTTCGTATTTGGAGGACGTGTTGTGTTCAAGTTACATTCCGTGTTTGTCAAGCGTTGTAAAGATAACAGGTTTCATTCATCGAAGTGTTCACTACCCAAATCGCTACTCGTGAATCTAAGATGTTTAACAGGAATTCCCGGTATTAACTTGTGAATTTGTCTGCGAATATTTAACGGTAGCGTGTCTATGAACTTGTGGAATCGCCTGCGAGTATTTAGCGACAGCATCTCTATGAAGTTGTGGATTTACCTGCGAGTATTTAGTGGCAACGTCCCTATTAAGTTGTGGAATTGCCTGCGAGTATTTAGCGACAGCATGTCTATTAACTTGTGGATTTTTCTGTGAGTATTTGGCGGCAGCATCACGAAGTTGTTTTTGTCTAGCTGCATCAGAAGATGTATCACAACATCTGACACGCCACCTTTTTACTGTTTTCTCACAGGTTGGATTGCTGCTGATGGACGGCCTTATATGGGCAGGCAATCAATTACGTGGGAGGCGCGGGGATGGGGGACGCAATATATGCAGGCAGCCAACTACGTGAGAGGCGTGGTAATGGGGGACGCAACTCCGCCTCACACGGCGACCGAGCTATAGGCTATGGACATATATATGTACGTAAGTAGGATTCAGTTATGCGTAGAATTTCGAAATGAAACCTGCTCAACCTTTGTAAGTAACCTGTAAGGAATGAACCTGCCAAATTTCGGTCTTCTACCTACACGGGAAGTTGGAGAATTAGTGATGAGTGAGTGAGTGAGTGAGTCAGTCAGTCAGTCAGCCAGCCAGCCAGTGAGGGCTTTGCCTTTTATTAGTATAGATATTATTTCACAGGGTTTTATATGTTTTCTGACTCTTGGAGGGCATTTTATAGGTTTATTTTGATTGCCACTGCTCCACATGGGTAATTCTTATGCATTCAGTCCACACTGCTTTCCTTACACTAGTGTTTCTCATCCTTTATGGTCCTTCGACCCAGTTTTGCCTTTTTAAAATTAATTGATGACCCACTAGCAGTATTGCAAACCACCCCTTTGATGAAATAAATGGGATAAGGAATGCCCATTGGTGAAATGAAGTTACATAGAAACAGGGAAACTTATCACACGGCATGGCTAATCGTTTAGGTGACCTGCTCGCAAGCCAACAATGGGAACCCAGGACCTACCAGTGGCACAACCCGGTGGGTGAGAAACACTGCTTTATACAAACTTAGTGTGAGGATACAGATACTTGAAGATTGGTATGTGGTACTCCGTACCAGCAGTAATAGCATACGTACCAGAGACCAACACCAGACCCAGAGAGCCTTGGTTACAATAACCAGGATGATTTGTGACCGACAAAAGACTAAATATAGCCAGAAGTCACCTTATGACTCTATATAAAACAGTATTAGAAAAGCAAAGTGCCTTAGATACTTTGTGCAAATACAGTAAGTACTTATTCCCCATGACTCTAGTACTTCCATTAGGCCCCATACTTTTCATGTACATTGCATCTTTAGGTGGATTACTGTCACTAGCAAAAATCATCACCTGATGATAAGAAGGTAACTGTTTTCTGTTCATTGTTCAGCTTTTTAAATCCAAATAATTTCTGAACAACTAATGAAGCACCCTTCTTTTCAACAATTTTATCGCATGTTCCTGTCTCTGCTAATACTATAATGTAGCCTTTCCCATTTCTTGGGGTATTTATATTTACAAATGTACACTTTAATTCCATAAAGTGTAGCTGCAGTCCACAGTATCTATGACGCTACTCATGACATGCCCAGTCAGTTAAATCATTCTAAACACACCCAATCAGCATGCACAATATACATTCTTGTACCATATCCACTGTAAAGCTACAATTACTTAATTACGGATATGTTTTAAATTGGGGTTGAGGGAAGGTTATCCTACTCTACCTGCAAGTCCATCATCTTCTTTAAACAAAAAATGAATGATTATTAATTTGAGTTCTGATAAGGATAACAATAGGAATGTTCTAAATGACATCAGGGGGTCAGATTTATAAAAAATGCACATACACAGAAAAAGGCTTTAAATGTGTGTATGCAGCTTTCCATGCCTAGGTCGAGATTTATAAATTAAAACTTGGTGGGAGAACGTGTGTATGTTTACAATAACTCTGACTAGTGCTGGGCGGTATACAGGTTCATACCAAAAACCGTTTTTTATTTTTGTTATGATATGGATTTTTTTTATACCAGAACACCGGTGTAAATAGCCTAAACAACGTTCGGAACGTGGCGCAGTGGAAAACTGTTTAAGGGGGGACCTTTTTCACTGCTGCACTGCTAAACTGGCATGCAACAGAGTACATGCGTTAGTGGCGGTATTGAGCAGTGAAAATGGACAGAGAACATTCCTAAACGGAAGCTATAGCAGCCAATAAAGTTGAACATGATGACACAGAAGAACTTTTGACAAAAAAAGGTGCAGTGTCTGTTGTCTGAAGATACTTTGGTTTTAAAAGTTCGGATGTGGACCATTATGTTCAAATGTGTGAATACCGTTTCTATACTACTGGATAATACTGCAAGCCAAGTTGTACTTGTTTTATTTTTTATTTTTCCAGTACTGTGTAATGTACCTGGTTACTGTGTAATAGTGTGATGATGCCAGTCCCCTACAGACTCCCTCTTCCCACATGGGAGTCTGTTGAACCAACACTGTCGATAGTTATGACCGAGATGAGCTGACAAATCTCATTGAAGCCAGGGGATGGTGGAAAGTGCTCAAGTGCTTTTGTTAAAAACAGTCAAAAGTAAAACTAAAAGTGTCCATTGTGCAGTGTTCAAAAAAATACAGTACCCAAATAAATAGCAAATCCATAAAACCAGTTAAACGTGGGGATAAAATCCATAATAAATAAATCCGTTAAAATAGACGTTAAAATGCAGTCTCTCTCCTTGCCCTATCACAGCACAGCACATTCTGTCTCCACAGCTCATCCTTCATGGGCGTTGCTGGCAGAGCCTTTGCAGCACAAACTGCTTTCTACCAACTCCTGTCTTGGCTGCCGCCTCACTGCGCAGCCAGATCATCCAAGGTCAGCACACCTCCCGTCTTCGTTCGCTCTCAGTCAGTTGCTCCTCAGATCCATTGGGAGGTCTTACATTTCGCTCGCCCCACTCTACATGTTTAGTCAGTGGAATGAATCAGCCCCTAGATCGCCTCAGCCTGCGCTCCCTCACGAAGCCCCAGCTCGTGCTGCCTTCATCTTCCTGGTGTCTGTATCGTCTCCCATGACTGCCTTTTCCCTTCTTTAACCTCCTTGTGTTCTATCTTTTCTTTTTTGCTTCCCCCTATCCCGCTGGCCCATAAATATACATCTCCGTGGGCGCAGCACCTTATTCACATGCCGCAGTAAGCCGATGAAGCAATGGAGAACGATTGAGTGCGAGTTGCCCCAATCAACTCCCCGCGGTTGTGCAATCGCATTTTGAAGTTTAGAAGTAATAGTATTATTACTGGAAGTTGCACTATTATTTAAAATTGTTATTATTTATTAGTTTAAATATTATGCAGTTTAATGATGGTAAAGTTGTTTAAAAAGTCACTTTAACGTGTCAGTGGACAGAGATGGTTAACATTAACAGAAAGTGTAGTTGGTTTACAAAAAATATTTACTATTTATTCCTTTTCTAAGACATGTTCAGTGCAATACAACTTTTGAAAAGCACTTCTGGATATTTTACTAAGTGTAAATGCCTCTTTGGATGGTTGACAATATGTTGTCAAAATTTTAGTTTAAGTTGTTTGCAAAATTTGTTCAATAAAAAGGTTCTATATTTAGACTGCAACTGTCATGCAATGTGATTCCTTCTCTTCATTAGTGCCTCTCTCCTTGAAAACTATCACTTTATGGGGCCATGCAAACCTGTATTAATACTTCTGTGCACATTAAAATGTTTTTTTGTAAAATGTACAATTCTCATGACAGTGGAATAGGTTATTCTTAGCCAGTCTACTGCAGTAATTGCAGTGGAGAATGTGGTTAACTCATGCAAGGAAAAGAAATACCGTTGAATACCATGAAACCGGTACAATTTGGAAAAATACCGTGATACAGAATTTTGATCATACCGCCCAGCACTAACTCTGACCCATCCATATGCAACATTTCTGAGAAACTGGGAAGTGATGACACCCTTCATAAAGTAAGCAGACAAACCATCTTGATAATTCGTGCAACTAAGGAATCACATCACCAAGTTGTTTCTAAAAAGTGCATTGATGTTACTAACATATTATACCTTAAAAGTGATAAATATGATGTACAGACTCAATTTTATTTTAGTTTCAATAGGGCCAGTTGTGCTGTTTTGAACTGAAAAACTTTTTTTGGGTATTCTTCTTTTTTGGGTCTACTTTTCAGGGAACTTCTGACAATTCAGGAATATCTCTGCCATGTTTCACCCCATCATGCCCGCTGTGCTGGAAGCCATAAACTGAACGATGAGGTGCTACATTCAGTATTCCTTTGGTGTGAGGATAGATGGATGGATGGATAGATACATAGATACTTCATCAATCCCAAGGGGAAATTCACAATAATACATAGCAGGTAGGTTTTTGCCAACATAAAAAGGCAATTTGCAAGAGTGTTTGGTTTTCCGAACATAATCAGAGCACTTTACTGAACTCATATTGTAAAAAGATTAGTACCTAGAGAGTACAAAGCTGCTTTTGGTAACTGTAAAAAGCTACATTTCAAAATGAGCAAGTCATCTGTGATGCCAAGATAACAGCAACAAATCTTATGTCTCGGTGCCCTTGCTCAAAATGATTAATTTATAGTGAGGTAAAGTACTCGTAGCTTTGTAAGATGACTTGCTTATGGTACTGTACATGATAGCTGGCTTGTTGGTAAGGTACTGTAACTGGCTGAACTATTGTGTTTTCATAAGGCCTACACAATTCACTGTAACAGCAATTGTGTTGTTACATGTGCCAGCTGATAATGGATACTTACTCAGGCGCTGGTGCCTTACACCTTTCTGACTACCAGAGTGCAGAAGAGGGGCACTACAATGCCAGGCATGGTTATGGCACACATAGTTGTAAAGTGCAGCAAAATGCATCAGAAAGGAGGCTACTTCACTAGCCAATGAAGAACTGCAGTGTTCTGACTGCATATGTAAAAGGTTAGCATGGTCCACGTAAGATTGTTTCAGGGCGGCAAACAGGCAGAGTTACAGGCACATTCACAAAATGATTGTGACAAATAAATTGCGTTGAAATGTGTGTACACTGGGTGTTATAAATCAGATTTATGTTTGACATACACATTTTGCCATTTTTTAGCATAAGCATATTTTCACACTCAGATCCACGCAAAGTTTAATAAATAAGACTCCTGAATGTCACAACTGACATCAATGGGCATGTCAAGAGCAATGTTGATGGATACATGCTGCAGTTAAACCTTTCCGAAACAGAGTGTAACTGAAGTCTGCAGAACCTACAATGTCATTCATGACATGCCTAGCCACTTGACACACCTATTCCTAAGCACACCTCACGCAATTACTTAATTACTGCTATATAGTAGGAAGGGTGGGGAAGAGTTGTCTTACTCTATCTGCAAGTCTCTCACCCTGACCTTTTTTCTTTGATCAATAAATTGACTGCAGTTAGTTCAAGCTATGATAATGATAGCATTTGGGAAACTAACATTAATATGCGTGTCAAGAGTGGCATTTCAGGATGTGGGCTTCAGTAATACCTTTCTCTTGTGACTCTAGATATGTCATAAATAGATGTCTAATTTAAATCACAAGAACAATAATTCGGAATCTATCAGATTTTCATACAGAGAGATTGTTCAGAATTGCATAACTAGATTTAAAATATGGTAAAATTTGAAACTTTGGCGGGTTAACAGAAAAAATCCCTAAATTATGTTTTGCAACAATGCTGGCAACATAATTTATGTAAACATTAAAATCCAATCTATACCAGGAAAAATGATAAAGCAAAATACATACTGTGGCACATATTTCTGCTGTACACGGTCTATACGGATTATATAGCCGACCCTTAAATGGTCATACAACAAAGCATAAAGTTTACAAATGCGAGTGTTTACACAATTAGTCAGGTACGAGAGGGAGAAGTGGTATAAAGCATAACATTAGACTGAACTATTACTAATATTACATATAATTTTGGAACGAATGTTTTCATCCATCCTTGTTTTTTAAGAAACAAATTTGTTTAATTTAGGAGTATTTTTGCCCTTTGAGCCAGTTATCTCTGACACTGTTGCAAACAATTATGATGAATGCAATCAAAGCAAAAGCAATTCCATTTCAAGTGAAGAGGTAGAACAGCAAAGTTTCTGGTTCATGGTTAACAGCTGAAATGGTTTGAAAATCTCAAATATCTGGACAGTTACTATATAGCATGGAAGACTAAAAATGTGAAAAGGCAATCAAAAAACACTTCTATTACAAACATCAACAAAACTATAATGGGATGAAATCATAAAGATATAAAATGGGAAGAGTCAGCTTTCCAAGTGAAGAAAAATTTGACATGTATAACTTGAGACAAACGCATTAGATGAGAAACAAAATGAATGCAGAAGATTAAAACATAATCTGGAAATGGGTTCACGCAACAAGGAGAAAATCAGAAGTTACAGATGTAGACATCAATAGCTCACTAGAGACAAATTCTGACAAAAGACAGTAATAAACCGTACTTGTAATGTAATTAGCTGAAAAAACTACTCGAGATTTAAGTGAGTACAAATAATCTAATCCACAAATATGGTGCCTACACTATTCAATAAAAAGCTGTTTTGAATGACAGCAGCTCACATACCTTCATTATTCATGATGAAATGCACAATGTGGCCCACTGTGTCAGTATTACTGTCATTCAAAGTATCATTTGGCTCTGCAGAATAAAAAGCAATGACAGACAAAAATTAAATCAAATACATTCATTTAAGAGATCCGTATTAAACAATTCCAAACAAAACCTTTCATTGAATTAACCGTTAAATAATAACTTTTTGCCAAAATGCATATACTCCTCAAAATTAATGACATTATATTGTTAACACAATTTAAAAGTACAAGCATTTTTTTTTGCTGGAAGTAGGCACTCTCCTATACACAATGTTGTGTTACTGTCATGTGGCTGGGTCTTGCAATTTTTTTTGCCAAAATCCTTGATCAATGCACTGGCAACAAGAATCGGGATGCCCACTGGATACGCTTATTGAAAGGGAGAATACAATGAAGTCATCAAGGGGCTGTTTCCCCATTTAAAAATAAAAACCCTCTTCTTTATGATCTTATAGAAGGCTGTGTTTCACCAATGATGATGACAGTGGTTTTCAAAAAAAAAAAAAAACACATCCAAGGTGTTCCCAGAAGTGATGTGTGAAGACAAGACAGTAAAATATAAAAATTAGGTTAGCACTGTGTGTAAAATCATTTGACACTAAGTGGAGAAATTCAAAAATTTCAATTACACTTTACAATGACCCCTTTTTTCTATGTGCTGGAATACTATATTTGTGTTATTAATATAATTCTTTTTTTATACTATTGTGAAAACCAAAACGAACCCAAAAGCTGAACCTAACCACGATTGAAGCATTTTGCATCAAAATGTTTCTTGTTTAAAATCTATGCAACTATGTTAACATTGGCAGTTGACATCACTCCTCTTATACCAGTACAGAAAAATGATATGAACACTGTCAGTTGCTGTCACTCCTCTTATGTCAGTTGAGAAAAATTCTTTATACAAAAAAAAAAAAAAATGCTGAATGTGGTATCTAGTAAATTTTAGGACTGCATTTTATTATACATGAAACATTATGTATAAATAAAAATTTATATACTTTCCTCAGGGCATCTACGATACACTGCAATCTAAATTTCCCCTTCTGATTATTAAAGTGTATCTAGTCTAATCTAATTGAAGTATACTGATACAAGACATTGAAATACTATACTAACACTACATTATCTCTCTAACACACACCCGTCACTTGTGTGGGACCTAAACAGAGGGTACATGTTTCAAGTGCACATGGTTGGTTTCTTGACAGGCAAGTCAATGGATTCTTCACATTCTCAAGGGTGATTAAGGATTTCAGAAACATCTCTTAAGTAAATGCAGTACAAATATTAGTCCTAACCACTTTCATTTCAGATATTTTACCTGGAAAACAAACTTTAGTGTAATTGATGGATTATCCTTGCAGTAAAAATAAAGTGATTGTAGACTGGAATCTGTTGGGAACACTGAAAAATGTAAATCTTAAAATATAAAACTTCTAATGATATGCACTCATATACTATGAACTAAGAAAGCAGACAGAGAAAGTAGCTTATTCTTGCTATATAAAATTCTACATTTTCACAACCTGATATTTCTGCAGGTACCCTTATGAAAATAATTTGATTGTTTTTCTCTTGTCGTCACACATAACAGCAAGGCTACTTTAATTGCCAGGGTAAACAGAATATTATTTTCTTATCTAGCCACTTGGGTTGCTGGTGTATATGTTCTTGTTCTTTCCTTATGCCGAAAGATTTCCTCCAGGAAGCTAAGTTTCATCCCATTGTCAACACCATACTGCTACATTGAATAGTAACTACAAATTATCCTTGTGTTCAATTAAGTGACAAATAAAGCTATAACAGCAGCAAATAAATGAATAATATGTGCTATATGTATGTTTAAATAATGGTAATAAATGGTCAACTATTAAAATAATCAATCTGAATAAATTACATTCATTATGTCAAATGTAACCCATGTCCCTGCCACAAAATATTTACTGGTCCAAACATGTGAAGTTTTAGTGGATGCAGTTCATTCAGGAGATCATGACTTATTAATTCCTACTCATCAAAATTTAGCAAATGATCCCTGCAGTACACGCATGCTTGGTCACTTTTTTATTATAGCAAGGAAAAAAAAAAAAAAAAAAAAAAAGCGTACTCTTGTTTAGGAACTCATTCAAACTGTATGTATGCCTTTGAGGAGTTTAATCATGTCACCACATCTTTCTAAACTGAAAACATTAAATTCTGCAATAATATCTTCTCAATGCTCATATCTTTTATTTCTGCAATTTGTGTAATAGCTCTTCACTGGACTTTCTGTAGAGCTACTAGGGATTTTTCAGACCATCTGCATTTACTACCCTGAGCGATACCTCATGGGTGTATTATTTAGCTTACAAATAACATTAGTTTACAGGAACTCTATACATCTAGTAATGTACCCTAACTTCACTTTTTTTTATTATATTTTTATTGCAATCCATAAAAAATCAATCAAGTTTTTACAAAAAGAAAAACTGAGTTAAGGACAAATCGATCCCCACCCCTGAGAGAGAGAGAGCAAGGCAAACGGCGTGAAATTTAAGGCTTGTAAACATACCTAAATTAATAAATTCTCTGTGCTTTATGAGCTTATTTTAAAATACTACTGATTAGATCCTGCCATGTTTTGAAAAAAGTCTGTACGGATCCTCTAACTAAATATTTTATTTTTTCCCAATTTCAAATAGTATAACACATCGGTTTCCCACTGACTTAAAGGAGGAGAGCTTGGGTTCTTCCAGTTTATCAGAATAAGTCAGCGTGCCAAAAGTGTAGTGAATGCAATCACAATTTGTTTGTCTTTCTCCACTTTAAACCCATCTGGAAGAACCCCAAACACAGCTGTTAATAGATTAGGAGGGATTGTGAGACCAAGGCTGTCTGAAAGGTAATTAAAAATTTTGGTCCAGAATAATGTTAATTTGGTGCAGGCCCAGAACATGTGACCCAATGAGGCTGGGTCTTGGTTGCAGCGTTTGCAGGTTGGATCATGCCCTGGAAACATTTTGGAGAGTTTTAGACAAGACAGATGTGCTCGATATATAATTTTGAGTTGTATAATTGTATGCTTTGCGCATATGGAGCTTGAATGAATTCTCTGCATTGCTACTTTCCACTCCTTTTCTGATATATTAATTGAGATATCTTTTTCCCAGTGTCCTCTAGGATCTTTGAAAGTTAGGGATCATAAAATGATTTTATATATTGTAGAGATGGTGTCTAAGTCCTTGAGACTGAGCAATATTTTTTCCAGCATGGATGAGGGTGCAAGATGAGGAAAATCTGGAAGGTTCTGTTTAACAAAGTTCCTGATTTGAAGATAGTGAAAGAAATGTGTAGCTGGAATGTTAAATTTGGAATGTAATTGTTCATATGATGCAAAGATGTTTTCTATATAAAGATCTCTAAGCAAGTTAATTCCAAATTTTTTCCATATATTAAAAACTGCATATGTTTGTGAGGGTTGAAAGAGGTGGTTCTCTTGCAGGGGTGCCACAGATAGAAGCTTCTCCGTCTTAAAATGCTTTCTACATTGGTTCCATATTCTAAGTGAGTGAAGCACAATTGGGTTATTAGTATATTGCCGATAACGTGTGTTTATTGGAGCACAGAGCAGGGAATACAAAGGAGTACTGCAGGATTTTACTTCTATTGCGGACCAAGCCTGTGTATGTTCTTCTATTTGTGTCCAGGTTCTTATCGCCTGTATATTTGCTGCCCAGTAATAAAACTGGAAGTTAGGTAGAGCCATGCCGCCTTCTGCCTTTTGTCTTTGTAGGGTCGCTCTCTGGATGCGTGGATGTTTTGAATTCCAAATAAATGAGGTTATTGTTGAATCTAATTGCTTAAAGAATGATTTATTAATATATATTGGAATGTTTTGAAATAAAAAGGAGCTTAGGAAGAATGTTCATCTTAACAGTGTTAATTCTTCCAGCTAGTGTGAAATGAAGGGTTGACCATCTATGCAAGTCTTGCATAATTTTTTCCATGCAGATGGCGAAATTTTGTTGATAAGGAGCTTTATGTTTACTTGTGATGTTTACCCCTAGGTATTTAAACTGTTCTGAAATGATAAAAGGTACGGTATCTAATCTAATATTATATGCTTGAGAATTCACTGGAAGGAGTACACTTTTATTCAGATTAATTCTGAGACCAGAGATCTTTTGAAATTCTGTGAGTGCTGTTAAGATTGCAGGCACAGAATTTTCTGGGTCTGATATATACAATACCATATCATCTGCATATAATGAAATTTTCTGCTCCAGTCCTTCTCTGATAATCCCCTTTATCTGATCAGTATTTCGACAATGTATTGCCAGTGGTTCAATGGCAATTGCAAACAGTAGCGGTGACAAGGGGCATCCTTGTCTAGTACCACGTTCTAGTTTAAAGTATTCTGAGCAAGTGTTGTTGATACAAACTGAAGCTTCTGGGTTAGTATACAGTAATTTGATCCATGCACAAATGTTCGGGCCAAACCCAAATTTCTCCAATGTAGTAAAAAGGTATTTCCATTCAATCATGTCAAATGCTTTTTCTGCATCCAATGATAATATTATTTCTGGGGTGTTTGATTTAGTTGGTAAATATATTACATTAAACAGGCGTCGAAGATTTGAAGATAAGTGTCGGCCCCTAATAAATCCAGTTTGATCTTGTGATATTACCAAGGGGAGCACTTTCTCCATCCTTCTAGCTATGATTTTAGAGAGTATTTTAACGTCATTATTCAGAAGTGAAATTGGTCTGTATGAAGCACATTGTAATAAGTCCTTATTTTGCTTTGGAAAAACGGTGATTAGTTCTTGGCGAAGTTTGAGGAAGAGTTTGGTTATCTCTGGCTTCTGTAAATGTTGCTAATAGGAGGGGAGCTAGCTGAGCGGAGAATTTCTTGTAAAATTCTGCAGGGTAGCTATCAGGGCCTGCTGCTTTCCTGCCTTGGAGTGACGTTATAGCATCTAGTAATTCTGATAACGCCAGAGGTTTATCAAGTTCCTCCACACTAAAAGTGTCTATTTGTGGTATTTGTAATGTATCCAGAAATGCATTAGATTGTGTATTGTCTTCTTTAAACTCAGTAGTATATAGGGATTTATAGTAGTCTCTGAAAGTGTGCATTATATTTTTGTGGTCGACGATTTTATCTCCGTTCGCGTTGGTGATTACTGACATTGCGTTGCGCACTTCCTGCTTGTGAATTTATTGAGCTAAAAGCTTATTAGCTTTCTCTCTATGTTCATAGTAATGATGTCTGGATTTATAAATTAGTTGTTCAGTTTCTTTAGTTGTCAGAAGGTTTAGTTCTGAATGCAGAGCCTTCCTTTTCCTATGTAGAGTCTCGCTTGGTAGTCTGGCATGTTCTTCATCTATTCTAGTAATTTCGCTTTTTATCTCTGCTACTTTCTTGGTTTCTAATTTATTTCTGTGGGAAAGATATGAGATAATCTGTCCTCTTAAGAAGGCCTGAAGAGTTTCCCAGAGTATTCCTGCAGAGATCTTGGAGGATGTATTTGTCTCTAGAAAGAATTTTATTTGTTTGGATATAAATTCTGTACAATTCTCATCTGCTAATAGAAGCGGGTTGAGACGCCATCTGCGGGGTGAGTGTATGGGGCTTAGTAACTTTAGCTCCAAGATCAGAGGTGCGTGATCAGAAATAACAATAGCATCGTATTTGCAAGATTTAATCATAGGCAAGAAGTTATTGTCTATAAAGAAATAATCAATTCTTGAGTAGCAATGATGTACTGGTGAGTAGAAAGAATATGTTCTTGAGTTTGGGTTTAAAAATCTCCAGGGGTCTGATAAGTTGTGATCAGTTATAAACTTTGTAATTATCTTTGCGGTGTTAGATGCCATTCCCCCTGTGGAAGAAGTCCTATCTAAGAGTGGATTTAGAACACAATTAAAGTCCCCAGCCATTATAATTTTATGAGTGTTCAGATTGGGAATGGATGCAAATAAATTTTGTATTAATTCCTTATCATCAACATTAGGTGCATAAACATTTATCAAGATCATTTTACAGTTAGATAAGTCTCCCATGACCATTACATATCTCCCTTCAGGATCCACTACTACATCTGATGCTACAAATGGGACTGTTCTATGTATGAGAATTCCCACACCTCTAGTTTTCTTTGTAAAACTAGAACGGAACATTTGGCCAGTCCAGTCTTTTTGCAGCCGGAACTGATCCTTGCTTAGTAAATGGGTCTCCTGTAAAAATACTATTTTAGCGTTTAAACCTGTTAGGTGAGAGAGTACTTTCTTTCTCTTTAATTCGTGATTCAGGCCTTTAACATTCCACCTCACGAAGTTAACTGTCCCATCATGGAGGTATTGATTCTGAGTTTCTGATGTCATTTTATAGTCTTAACTGGAAGTGAGACAGCTTCAGCCTTAATTTCCTAGAGTTATTGCCATGCAGCCTATTATTACGTTGGTAGTTATAATTATAAAGATTAAAAGGATAGATTAGGTATAGATCAAGCCTGCTCTCTTTCTCTCCCCCCCTTAACCCCCCATCGTACCTTTTTGCCTCCCCACATGAGGCTAGAACCCACTTCACACAGTCCCGGTCCTCTGACATACCCAGAGACAGAGCACATCCAAAGCAAAACAAGCCCCCACACAGAGGCATTTTAGGGTTAAAAAATAGAGATATCTATTACCAATATAGTCTAAAAAATTGTGCACTTAAAATATATATAATCTTCAGCATTCTTAGTGTATTAAGATAATACACCCGGATAATAAACCCGTGGAATGGTGTTAGAAATTTGTCCAGAATAAGCATAATAAGTCTTAATGCAATCATAGAAATAACAATAAACCAAGGGTATGATGTAGAACAGTCTCATTTAGGGTAGAGAGAAAATAATTAGATAATGAAAAAAAAAAAGAGAAAAAAGAAAAAGTAATTAAGCACAATAAAACATAAACAGCGTCATAGTAATAATGAGAATATATGATGATAAAAACCCGTATTTTAAACAAATAGATCAGACAGTAGATTATTAATCCTTGCCATATCATTAACGGCCATGACTCACTATTATGTATCAGAATAGTCCCGGGATCAGCTTTCTTAATTCCTTTTCTGCTTCTTCCTTGCTAGCGAAGGCATAGAATTGACCCTGCAATTCCACTTTCAGTTTGGCCGGATACAAGAGGCTGTATTTGACGTTGGCTTGCCATAACTGCTGTTTAATGTTGTAGAAGGCTGCGCATTTAGTAGCTGTTGCTGGAGAGAAGTCAGGGAAGATACGAATGTGGTTGTTTTCATATATAATCTCTTGCTTGTTTCTGAGGAGTGCCATCACCTCTAGCTTAAATGACAATCTTTCAAAGCGAATAATAAAAGATCTAGATCTAACGGTATTTGATCCGTGTACACGGTAAGCCGCTGCTATCTCAGAATCTGCTTTAAAGTCCTCCCCGATTATTTTAGAAAAAAGTTCAGCTGCGAATTTCACAGGGTTTGGACTTTCTCGATTCTCAGGCAGACCTTCAATTCTGACATTATTCCTTCTGCTTCCATCTTCTATTCATATCACATATCTTTTATTTCTGCAATTTGTGTAATAGCTCTTCACTGGACTTTCTGTAGAGCTACTAGGGATTTTGAGACCATTTGCATTTACTACCCCAGGCGATACCTCATGGGTGTATTATTTAGCTTACAAATAACCTTAGTTTACAGGAACTCTATACATCTAGTAATGTACCCTAACATTACTGCAGCCATTTCAATTGCTTTTGCAGCACAACCAGACACATATCCCTGAAGAAACCCACTTTTAAAACCATTCAATCATGTACAAAATCCCTATGCCCTAGCCTAAAGCTTTCTGTGTTTATGCTAATTTTACCTGCACCTTGAATATCCACTTCCAGCAGTTTGATTACTAACCACTCTAGAGGTACATTATCAAAAATGTATTTAACAATCAATATAAAGGGGTTTTTATGCAGTCGTGATTAAATGCTTTGTTGATTCCTTGCATAATTTTGGCATTCTAGTATACATAATCTCCTTTTGTCAACACATCTACAATTTACATTTGTTGCAGATACTTTTCTTGCAGTACTGTACAAGTTAAGCCTATAATTATTTTAGTCAACCAATCACTGTTTTATATAATGGTAAAAAATTGGCAGTCTTAGAATTTTCTCCCATATACAATGATTTCTGAAAAATATTTGCTATGGGTGTATGATATCTGCTGAGCGCTGCTCAGTAAGTGTTACCCGGGTGATTTTTTATTTTACCCTTTTCTAATCTTAAAAGTACTACGATAACCCAGTAATCTTTAAATGATTAAGCATCTCATTAACGCTGTCCATAGGTGCAGGGAGGATTTAAATAGTTTAAAAGGTGAAAACCTCATGAAAAGACACTGTTGATAAAAGCTTCTATTTCCTTTTCTGAGAATTCTGTATTTTTTGTAGTCCCATTTATTGCTAAAATGTTAAGTATTCAATACTTAAATTATAAACTAAATTTCTTTCCCAAAAAAAACAAAAAAAAAATTGGTATTATGAATAAAATAAAATATCATTTCAAGCCTGGCAGTAAGTAGTCCTTTTATGCTGGTACCAGTCTATTCACCAGAAGAATGCATTTATAAATACATGGACAACTGATTTGAAAATACACACTTGTACATTGTAGAAAATGCATTTTCAGTAAGTGTTGACAATCAATACTGTGTGCTACTACAAACTCTGAACTGATAAACTGGTGACAGGTGTCTGACTGTATGCAGAACTTTTTATATTCATACTGTAAATTTTTACATTATTCATTTTACAAGTGAAAGTTAATTTTAACTTGGGATAAACATCTAGTAACCCCAGGTGGCTGCTTTCGCAATATCTGGAGCTACAACCTGTGGTGTAAAATGATAGTGTGAAAGAGGCGTAAGTAATTTTTAATTTATATATGAGTAAGTTGGACATATTTATTGTCGTACACAAAACATGAGCAGCCAAATAAACTTCCCTCCATTGGCTGGACCTTGTGGCCACTTGCCAAACCAACAATTACACACTTCCACATGCCACAATGCTCCTCATCCTTCTTCTACTTAGTGCAGGGAGATTCCTCCTCAAAGCAACTCATGCAGCTCCATCTGGATGGCTTACTCCTTGAAGTCCCTTTGCTAATTCACAGTCTATTCTTTGACAAAGCGGGCACTCCCTCCTAGGCCTGTGAATTCACTAATTAAATTCCATGTAAAGCTTCCAAATTCACTACCCTAAAAACAATTTTACAGAGCCTGTGGAGAAGACCAGCATATTCTGCAAAGTTTACTATCCCTCTAGGTAGCTCTTAGCACCCTGCCCCAATCTTAGCATCCTGTCTGATTGTGAGAAAAATATATTAATTCTATGACTCTAACCACGCATATGACCTCTTTTTTTAAATCTGGGTTATAATTTGTTGTCAACATTTGACAACATTCCAGGCTGTAATCAACACACTCTATGTGAAGGAAGATTATGAAAATATGTAGAGCCACATACAAGAAATATTTCAATTTTGCAAACAAATTCAATATTGCATATAAGAACATAAGAAATTTGACAAAAGAGAGGAGACCATTCAGTCCATCAAGCTCAATATCTTATCCAGATTTTTCTTAAGGCTTCAGTTTTAAATGCTATTTATTACATAATCTCGCTTTCAATTAATCTAAAAGTTAGTGAGAAAATGTGTTGTGTAGAACTTAAAATATTTTGGTGTTTTTAACTGGTATTTACTTAATAGTGTGAAAGGGCTATAGTTACACATTTTTTACACAATTCACATTTTCTATTCTTAATTTTTGTCTTAAATCAAATTCTTAGAATTGGAAATGGAATTTGTAACAAGATTTAAGGACATCTTCACTTATCACACATGATCCATTTCTGAAATGATATCAGAAATAGGTGCATAAATATTAATCATGAAATACTGAAAGTGAGCCTTAAAAAAAGCTGCCAGCTTTATCTTTCAATATATTCTTGTATTGGTCTTCATGTGTCACTAACATTGATTTCTTGGTGTAAATTCAAAGAAACATAAAAGTCTAGAGTTCATTTACAGTACTTTATATTCTTAGAATTATAATTAGATGGAGAGACTGACATAAATTACAACCAGCTGAGAAACCAAAAATATTTGTCAACTTTTCTAACAGTATATCATTATTTTCTATCCCCTGAGATTTGTGAATTTCCCCTTGGGATTAATAAAGTATCTATCTATCTAGATGCTGAAAATACAATAGTTCATCCATATATGGAAAACCTATTGTTTGCTACAAATTCTTCCTTTACAATCAACACCACCTGTTCTTTTCCGTTAACAGATCAGGTTAGGCAGCAGCTGCCCGAAATTGCTTTCCGGGGTGAATGTCTTCATAGCCTGTCAATTTTTTGCTTCTAGAAATAAAAAAAAAAAAAAACTCAGACTGTATTCAATAAGGAGAAAAGCTCGCAAAGTAACAAAATGTAAGATTTTGGTGAATTTATATTTTGAATAAAAATTATTTTCAAGTAAAATAAATAAACAAATGAAACACAATAGTAATAAATGAAAATAAATAACATGTTCATTTATGAGTGATTAAATAATATTTATTTTATAAATTACCTCTAAACAATCCAAACCACTTCATGAGTAAAACAGAAAAATCTCACTATTTAAAAGTAGTGGTAACTACTGGGTAACATCTCAAAGGTCATGATGTGGAAACCTTAAAATTTGAACTGTTGCACTACAAAAATCAATAGTTTATTTGATCTGCAGTACAGTATTGACTGCAATGGAAGAGAAGAGTTTTTAGTTCTAAATTCAACCTTTAAAAGAATATTCATTTTTTTCCAACACAGATCACTACTTAAATTATGTGTTACCTACTAGATATTCTAAAAAAGTTTAGACATTTAATTATAAATTTTATACATTTGTTACATTTTAAATACCATAATGTTAGCAGTTAATTTTAAACCTATGCTTTTTAAAAATAAATCACAAGTAAAGTTTTGTATAACTGCAAAATATTCAAATAGATATTTCGCCACCTGACAATCATAGTTCATTATGAGTAATAACAAATGTCAGTTTTACAGTTCACTTTCATCTTTGATCTCTAAATGCAGTGTCATTTATTCTGTAGTAAACTAGATTTAAATATTCTCCAATTGGTTCAACCGTACCAACTTCCTATCTTCTGTAAAAAAACAGGTTCTTAATTCTAACACTCTAGGCCAGTTGTGTCAAATACAGATCCTGGAGGGTCGCAGTGTCTGCAGGTTTTTTTTGAAAGTCATTTCCTTAATTAGTAAATAATTACTGATGCTAATACAGCATACATCTTTTGCGTTAAATTTAACTCACTTGCTTTTTATGACTTAGGACCCTTGTTTCTTTATTCCTTGATAAAACGACCAAACAATAAAAACATGCAAGGCAAGTCAACAGATGACCAGCTAACTGATGGGTCTCAAACTTAGTTCCCAGAGTGCAACCCATCTAGATCCAGCCAGTTTCTTAATTATAAGCCAATTTTTGCTGTTAATGAAACACATTATTTAATTATATGTTTTGTTGGTGTTCTTATTCCATCTCACCAGACATTTCCAAAACAGCTGATTGTGTTTTTTTTTCTTTCTGAGATCACCATCCAAATATTGTGTGGACCATAGCAGATCTGCATTTCTCAGATCTTCACTTGTTCTTTTTAAATATTTTATTGAAGCAAATTTCACATTATGGAGGTAAAAGTTAATTGGTCATCTGTTAGATAACCTTGTATATCACTGTTTGGGTGTTTTTTTTTTTTTTTTTTTTTTTAAAAAAAAAAAGATAATTAAGAGAACTGAATCTTAAAAAGCAAGTCCATTTAAATAAGGGAAAAAGCATCTTCCTTTAGCAGCATTAATGGATAAATGAAAACCTGCAACCTTCCATGATCTTAGTTTCATACTCATGCAGTATGCTGTTTATTATGAAAGCTTGGGTCAGATTATCCTGTAAAACAGTTATGGTTAGCCGAGATTAGGTTTCTGTCTAATCCAATGTCTCACTATGGATCTCTCATTCAGCTTTGGAGCTTTCTTCCTGGGACAGTAGATTCAAATCTCACATGAAAATGTACATTTTTCTTTTATTTTAGGCCAGATGCAATAATGGTAATTTTATTTTCCAAACAAAGTCTTCAGCAATTATTATAAATTATAGCCATGCCACACGAGGCAACTTCTCAGTTTTCTGTGCTATGCTCTCCCTTTAAAGTCAGTGTTTTTGAGTTTGCAGCCAGGTGTTCCATATGATGATACACAGATGTCATTTTGTGATCTAAGTGCAGAAAAACAGAATGTACCCAGTAAATGTGGGGCAACCAACGTTGGGTCTTCACGGCAGTTGCTGTGTGTATAAAACAGGATAATTCCACACTGATTACTCTCATCTCATGCTTGCTTTTGGTGCTGAAGTAGTTTGTTTTAAATATCTGCTGTAGTCATAAGACTTTTTCTTAATCATCAGCTGTGCAGTGTTCATTTTGAAAGCAGAAAACGGGCCACCCATTTCTATGGCAGAGGCCTAGCCCCGGAAATAAACATCCCCTTGAATGGATGGGATGGTGGGCACAGCAGACATGAAAGGGACATAGCAAACGTCCTTGAATCTTTTTAAATTATTTTTGGACCGTCTTATAATTTGAGTATTCATCATGCAAGCAGCAGGCAAAGGGACACAAATTTCTACAGCTATGCTCCAGCCATGAAAATGACAATCCCCCAGAAGATGGGAGAGAAGGCCACAGTAGATATGAAAGTTATTTAACAGACATTTTATATATCAAATACATTTTTAAGAATTTTACATGTTCTCAATTCATTTTGTAAGCAGAACACAGGCGATAGGCATTTCTATTACTCTACTCTAGCTAGAAACAACTGTTCCTTCCAGTCTTTTTAAATAGGTTTAGCTTAATTTTAGCTGTCTAGTGTTCATTTTGTGAAAAGAAGAGCATTTCAGTGACAAATGCTCAGCCTTGGAAATGAGTGTCCCCTCTAATGAATGGAGAGACACATTAAATATGAAATTGACGCAAAAGACTGACTAGTCTCTTAAAATACATTTTGAACAATTTGAGTTCCACAACAAAGCCTTTTCTGTGGTATATACATATATATACCTGTATATATATATTTCCCCTCAGAAAAAAACTGAGTAAATTTTTAAGAGCAAGACACTATGTATGGCATGAAAGTGGATTAGTACATTTATTTTAACAATTTGTCCTTTAAATGCCTTTGTACAGAGTTCTTGGTTGTTAAGCCATGAATCACTAATTATAATTTTATTATTATTAATATTTTACTAAATCTGTTAGTCCAGGTTTCTTTGTTGATGAGCTCCAGTTGAATAATTTATTGGTAACAAAACAAAACATGTACCCTGCATGCCAAAATGAGTGAAGTAACAACTAACAAGTGGTATTTTATCAAAGTTTACTCTCCAAAGTCGATCACATAGCACCCCTGTAAAAAGACAATAATCTGCAACCTTAAAACGCATGACACCGTTGTGCGCAAGGAAAAAACAGACAGGATAGCATTTTGCATGAAGCATGCGTTAAATCAAAAGATAAAAATCACACAATGATGCAGCTCCGTAGTTCAGTAGCTCTGCTTGACAACCAATTGCATTGCAGGTTATTGTTTCTTGGTTTACTTGATTTGAATCAGATGACCCTCCCCCAACCCTAATCTTAATCATAGTGTAAATTAAGTCCTATCAATGATGTATAATAAAAAACGACAGCCTCCTCAATGGAGTGGAGCTCTGGAGGTCCGTACTGGGAGTCTATTGGAAACATTTTTGCATCTCCAAGTGCGACACCATTTTTGTTGCGTGGCCTATGCGCCCAACTAGATATTGATGCAGCCTGCCGCAGGCATGTCAAGTATAAACTAGACACATCACCCCCAGTATACAGACACATACCTGCATATTAATAGCACATACACTCAACAATAAAAAATGGCCTTTTGCATCTGTTATAATATAATTAGTTTAAAGTTTCAATGATTTTGATTGCCACTGCCGAACTAAGTATAAATGATAACCGCCAAAGATTATTTTTGGTTGCTATGCAACCATTTTAGTCACAGTCTGGAGCCCTGCTTGTTTGAAGTACTCCAACATCATTTTTAAGGGTTAGGCTATAGGCTTTGATTTGCCTATTCCATAATCTCTTTGAATAGTTCTGTTTGCATTTCCATCAATGTTTTGGGTTGCTCCATTACAAGAAGGTTTACTTATAATTCAGTTTCATCGTATTTATTTACGTATACATAGATGACCTCACATTCCCCTCAAGTAATGTCTGGTATAGTATAAAAAACATTGACTTACGGTGGGTGGTAAGGTGGCTAGGCCCTCAGACAGAAAAGCAGCCCCAAACCTTAACACTTCTTCCATCATATCTTACAACTGGTACTGAGGTGCTTTTGGTCATTTTTTTGGGCATTTTTTTTTTTGGTTTTTCAAAAACATGGTGTTTGGAATTGGACCTAAAAGCTACACTTTCATCTCATCTATCCAGAGCAAGTGTTCAGAAACTGAGAAAATGTTCCAGTGGTCTACTTCATCACTTAGGTGTTACCTGTCAAACTTTACACAGGCATCTATATATATTCTGTTAATTTTTTTAAAGCGCTGCTGCCTTGCAGTTAGGAGATCCGGGTTTTTCTTCCCCGGTCCTCCCTGCATGGAGTTTGCATGTTCTCCCTGTGTCTGCATGGGTTTACTCCAGGTACTCTGGTTTCCTCCCACAGTCCAAAGACATGCAGGTTAGGTGCACTGGCATTTCTAAATTGTCCCTAGTGTGTGCTTGGTGTGTGGGTGGGTGGGTGTGTGTGTGCGCGCCCTGCGGTGGGCTGGCGCCCTGCCCGGGGTTTGTTTCCTGCCTTGCGCCCTGTATTGGCTGGGTTTGGCTCCAGCAGACTCCCGTGACCCTGTATTTAGGATATAGCGGGTTGGATAATGGATGGATGGATGGATGGATAGTCTAAATATTAGTTTTACTGAATCTCAATACACAGCTTGAGCATTTTCTTTGACACCAGCATGTCTTTTAAAACATACAAGACAAAACAATTGAAAACCTGCTCGTTCCAGCTTAAAAATACTGGAAAATTAAGCAGCTTCTAAATAAGAAGGACACTGAGAAATTAACGTATTTAGTGTATTTAGAAATAGACTGATATGATATTCACTAGCTGTGTTGGGTTAACTCAAAATGCTGATTCATTACAAGATGTAGAAAGTACAACCTCTAACTGTAACTCCTGTTCTTAGGTCCTTACTCTGGCTTCCAGATAAGATTAAGGCTGACTTCAAAATTCTCATTCTTACATATAATGCATTAAAATGGCCAAGGCCCTGGTTACTTGGCTGAACTTATCATTACCTACAAACCAGATACACATTAAGATCTCAAAATGCTGTCCTACTAAAGATTCTAATGGGGAAACAAAGTAACAATTGGTGGTTGACTTTTTAACTTTAAAACCCTATGGTTGTGGAATGATCTGCCTGTTCATATATTAAAAGAGATGTCCTTTAGGTGTTAGCTTTTTGGTCTAGGCTGAAGACACACTAGTTTAGTTTAACATACTCTGATTAGAGCTGCTGATTAACTGTGCTTATTGTATCTCTGTTTGTTAGTCATTTACATAAACATAATTAATACAATAATTATGAACCAATACTAACCCTCCTATCTTTCCAGTGCTGCTGCTCAGTGTCAGAAAGATTCTGTCATCATATTAAAACATCCCAGCACAGACTTATGCTTTACAATGCCCAGAAGGGAGTGGATGGCCAGTTGATCTAGGTCCCCTGGGCTCTGACAGTGTCTGAAGTTGTTTGTTATAACTGACAGTGGACTCCATATAGGTTTATTTTCTCCTGGAGTTTTTGTTTCCCTCTCCTCTGTTGTTGACTGGCCATAGTTCAATGATAATGTTAATGGACAGATACTGTACTGTTAGGTTCCACTTATGTTTGAAGCTGCTTTTACTTTTAACTGTGTGTTTAAATATATCTTCATGAGCTTACATTTTGTAAATAATAATTTGTAAAGTTTGTAATTGTATTTTACTTGTGAACTTGTTACAGCACTCTGAGCCAATACTTGGTGAGTAGCAATATACAAAAAAAAAAAAAAAAAAACTGAAGTGAACTGAAATAATGAGTTAACCGTTTTAAACAATAAATTAGAAAAAAGAAGAACTGAAAAATAAACCCTTCCAATACACAAATCTATACTAATAAAAAGGCACTGACTGACTGACTGACTCATCACTAATTCTCCAACTTCCCGTGTAGGTAGAAGGCTGAAATTTGGCAGGCTCATTCCTTACAGCTTCCTTACAAATGTTGGGCAGGTTTCATTTCGAAATTCTATGCGTAATGGTCATAACTGGAAGGTATTTTTCTCCATTTACTGTAATGGAGTTGAGCTTGAAAGCCATGGGGGCGGAGTTTCGTGTGACATCATCACGCCTCCCACGTAATCACGTGAACTGACTGTCAACGCACTATGTAGAAAACCAGGAAAAGCTCCAAAATGTGCTGAAGAAAACATGCATTATATAATTGAGAAGGCAGCGAAACAATAAGAAGCGAGCGAGTGACATATACTACCATATTCATGAGTGCTGCTACTTCGGAAACAAAGCAAGGTGTAAACCTAAACTTTAAATTAAGTTAATAGACAGGCTGCCGCTGGCGTTTTTCATGCCCATGGGTAATGCGGGATACAAGTTTAATGAGAGGACGCAGGATATAAACGAGAGTTTTGATCACTTTGTAACTAAGTTAAAATTGCAGGTGAAGGGGTGTGCTTATGCAAATTCCGAGAGACTGTGTTTGTGGGGGCGGGTGGGGGAGTCACGTCATCATATCCCCTCCCATTTACCTCATTTCGCTCTGAGCTGAGCTCCGCGGCTAACGCCGTCTTCCGAAGCAACTTCATCACACTGCTACCAAATACTCACAGAAAAATCCACAAGTTAATACACACGCTGTCTCTAGAGTTTCTCCACACTGAATCCTCCAGGCACTACTTACAAAAGGTTACATTGACAATCGCACAGCTGAGAAGCTTCGATGCATGTGCTCCATAACGCGTTAAAAATATAAAGTCACTGTCGGAATAAATAAAGTCAAAACTTAAAGTCAAAACTTGTTTCTGAATATATAAAGTCAAAACTTGAATATATAAAGTCAAAACCTGAGTATATAAAGACAGCGTTGGAATATTTCGGAATATATAATGTAAGCGCTGGAATATATAAAGTCAAAACTTAAATATATAAAGTCAGCGTCGGAATATATAAACTCAGCGCTGGAATATATAAAGTCAAATCTTGAATATATAAAGTCAGCGTCGGAATATATTGTCACGCTTGGGTCACAGATTTGCACAGAGACACAGGAGGTCGTAGAAACAAGAAGGATTTTTATTCAAACACTGCAAACACATGAGCTTAAACGTACTCCATGACAAGTCAGAGATGACAGTTCCGCTAGGAGCAGAGAGAGAGAGAGCGATAAAAGCAAGCAAACAATCAATTTTCAACTGACAGGCGCTGCACAAGGCTTTTAAGTTAGTAGAGTATCGCGTGAGGTTTGCATTACGCGTTATAGCGCAAGTGAGAAAGTAAGGAGCAATGTGAGGGTAGTCTGTGTTTCAGGGGTTGTGGTTTTCCCAGAGGCGTCTGTATCTTCTTGGGGTGCGATCAGCCCTCCAGCTCACACCCTCCCCCTCAGCTTTATTCACATTTCCGTGAATCAAGCGACTCTCTGTACCAGGTTCATTTAGTCTTGATAATA
>JANRMT010062808.1:54593039-54687540 GCA_026402145.1 Polypterus bichir lapradei | reverse complement strand
ATATATTCAGGAATGAGTTTATATACTCCAATGTTGACTTTATATAATCAGGAATGACTTTATAAATTCCGACGCTGACTTTATATATTCAGGTTTTCACTTTATATATTCCAGCGCTGACTTTATATATTCTGACGCTGACTTTATATATTCTGGTTTTGAATTTATATATTCCAGCGATGACTTTATATATTCAAGTTTTGACTTTATATATTCCAGCGGTGACTTTATTTATTCAAGTTTTGACTTTATATATTTAGAAAAAAGTTTTGACTTTATATATTCCGACAGTGACTTTATATATTCGGGAATGACTTTATATATTCAAGTTTTGACTTTATATATTCTGACGCCGACTTTATATATTCAGAAAATCAATGTATTTGCCTGTTTCGCACCCCATAGTATATGTGTGTGTGTATATATGTACACATGTATGTATGTATATATATGCCAGCAGCACTCATGACAATGACAAAACAATTACATTGTCAATCATGTTACGTTATTATTAAAATGTTTCCTTTCCTTTTTACTTCTCCGCTGCCAAGCATGGGTATTTTGCTATATATTATATATCTATATCTATATCTATAGATATAGATATATATAAATATGACAACAACACTCATATCAATGACAAAACAATTACATTAACAATCATGTTACGTTATTTTTAAAATTTTTCCTTTTCTTTTTCATAACTTCTTTTATACACTACTTCTCCGCTGCGAAGCGCGGGTATTCTGCTAGTACTAAAATATATTTTACACTTTCATGACGTCAAGAAATCAGTAGCATTAAAAACTGGACACTGCTGTAATTGCTTCAACCCTTTAATCCTAGAACATGTCATCATTATGTGCTAAATATATAACATCATTTCAGCTGTGATACACTAATATATTCTGCCTATTGTGAAATATATCTAAGAAAAATGTGTATAAATGAGAATCATGCAGAGATCAACACAACACTTGTAATTCAATCTGTAGATGTGCTAAATGTGGGAGTATTTTAAAAAGGAACCAGAGGCTGTTGGTAATTGTAATATATTTTCTATGACATTTAACATGACTATGAAAAGACTCTCAATTCTTTCATATATCACACTTTTTCACTTTGATAATAACAATAAGGGATGCATCGAAGAAAAACTACGTCCACCCAACATATTTTACAGTATTTGATTGATTGATTGATTGATTGACACACTTTATTAATCCCAAGGGGAAATGGTCTTTTGTTTTTCTTTTAAACTGCAAGAAGGCAAATTACATTTTGAATTATGAAGACGTTTGTTCTGCTGTAATGTTATTCTTTACCTCTGTCATTCAGGAACAAACCTGAATGTTGATGATTAAAGTAAACAAGTTAATAGAGACAACAGGGTAAGCAACACTCAAATCCCGCTTTAGTGCTTCGAGCCCTACAACCCTAAAGCAGGTTTGACATTGTGGGTGTGTATGCATGTATGTGGCTTTAAATATAATTCTTCAAATTTTAAATTTTTGGTCTGCATAATACATAGGACTGCACAAAGAAAATTCATTCTAGATAATAGAGAATTTTAAAGCTGTTGTAACTGTTACTATTTATATATTTTATATTGTATTACAGAAAAGGGCACAATATTGTTCCCTTCAGCAAATGAAGGTGCTTTAATAAAAAGTCTTTGAATGGGATTTTTGTTTTTGCCGTTTTTACTGAAAGGTATAGAGCAGCGGTTCTCAACCTTTCGAGTGCCGCAACCCTTTAATACAATTTCCCATGCTGTGGCGACCCCAACCGTAAAATTATTTTCATTGCTACTTCATAACTGTAATTTTGCTACTGTTATGAATCATAATGTAAATATCTGTTATGCAGGATGTATTTTCATTGTTACAAATTGAACATAATTAAAGCGTAGTGATTAATAACAAAACAATATGTAATTATATATTGTGAAAAATGTATTTCTAATTACAAATAAATTAAATTTTGTCTTTATGACTTACATTTATTTGTTTTTCTTCATTGTGTATTGAACTGTATTCACCGTATTCATGTTGTATACTTATGTGAAAATGTGAAAAGCATGGCGTAGAATGGGTAACAGTCTTAATATAACAACAGTAAACTACACTACTACAAAAATGTTGCGACAGTACATGTAAAAAGCCAACGTCAGTGTGAAGGTTGAGGCTGCTTCTTTCTCACCAGATCAGAAATTCTCGGGGCAGTCTTTGCAAGAGCACAACGAAGATCATCTTCTGCAACAAGTCTACATCTGTATTTAGACTTGATAACCAACACGCTGGAAAACCCTGTTTCGCAAAGATATGTTATTGGAAATAGAAGAAGAAGTGCGTAAATCCCCGCATTCACGGCATTCGATGTACAGTAATGTAAACAGTTAAAAATAATAAAATTACGACAATTAAACGTTTGAAATTATTCTGATTCAAATGTCTGCGACATCTATCCTCGAATGACAATTATAGTAAAAAATTAGTAACTACCAATGGAAAAAATTTGTACAATAACAAGTTTTACACATCAGAATAGACAAAACCCATATTTCCAATGGTGTTATGCGTCCCCTGGCAAATCGTCATTCAACCCCTTATGGGTTGAGAACTGCTGGTATACAGCATCCTAAAATTTCAATGGTACTGGTATTGCATACAAAAATTCTAGTATATTTCTTACAAACAAATATTAGTTTATTCGACAATGTAAATAGTAGAGTATAACTGATGGATATGTACTCATTATGCCCAAGGCAATGTTTTACTTTACTAAGATTAATTACAAATACTGACTCACTTTGCCTTCTCTATTCTACCCATATGCATAAAACAAAACTAGTTCTTACCAAAGCTAACAGCCTTTTCCTCTTGGATTTTTTCCTCTGACTCAGCGTCTGTTGTGCAGCGATATCCTTTTTTCTTCAACACATGACAAATAAAGATTCCCAAAAGACCCATTACAAAAAACACTGGAATAACTACAAATGCAGTATGCCCAGGTTTCCCATGACTGGGAGAAGTCTGATTTCCTGTAGGTGAAACAAAAAATATAATAAAATCTATGAAAGAAAATTATAAAACAGCAGCAACAATAACATTGTTCACTGTGACTGCGTAGTGCAATGCATTATAATTTAACTTAATCTGCAAAATTCATTGTGGCAATAGCAGAAATGTAAAGCATTATAACAGTAGTGGTAGCTGTAATATTATTAAACGTACATACGTATTGACCGACTTTACATTGAATAGTCTCTAATAAATATCTTCACCTAACCACAGATCCTTAACAACGTACCGTGCATGACAGTCAAGAGTAGCAAACATTGACAAAGCCACAAAGCATCTATAAGGCCACTCAGTAAAGTTACAGCTTAATAAAGATCACAGTAATAAATGTTGCACGCACGTCTAGAAAGCAAAACTTCAAAATGTAGGCTTTGCTTTACTTAAAAAATATTAGTAAGCACTGTACATATCATGAATTAATTTTATTTCATAATAGCTGTGTTCTACACATACCCCTGAAAAGCAGGCATATTTTCTAATATCCATTATCAAATTTAAAAAGGCCACAACTTAAAGACACATTCTAGTTTTAACAACAACATTTAAATTTACTGTCATCTAAAGTTCACATGTGTTAGTCCTCATTTTTTGATTTCATTACTGTAATCTGAGTGCACACATTCATCTGAGTTTTCCTGAGAATCACGGAAGTGAAGAACAGAACTTTCCTTTAAGATTTAATCTGTTCTTTTACCATTTCAGAATTAGAATTACTCCTGTGATAAGTTTGTCAGTGTGCAGGGGTGCACATAACTTTTTCAGTGAGTTACTCAAGTGAGTACCAGGAGATGGAGTTTGGTACTCACCCTATATGTAGTGAGGTCTTAGTAAATGCAGTCTTCCTCGCTGTCCTCCTCAGTGTCTACCTCATAGTCCTCCAACTCAGCTTCCTGCATTATAGATGATGAAGATGGTGCAGATGCACCTCCCTGTCCCTGGCTGAGCCTCCTCATAACGGTCTCCATCCACAGGTCAACAGCTGGCAATGGGTCAAATGTCTTTGTGGTCTTCTTTGAGAGGTGAATGTGCATCAGGGCTGTGAGGCAATGATGTGACAGACAAGATCTGTACTTGTTTTTTATTATGTTTAGATGTGAGAATCCCCTCTCTTACACTGCCTTTGAGCAGTGCAGCCAGTGAGACAGTTTAACCACATTGATGATACTGGAGTAAGCATTTAGATTGCTTGTATTTATTGCCAGTTTGAATCCCCGTCACTGCCAAAAGAGATCCTACTCTGCTGGACCTTTGAGCAAGGCCCTTAACTTGCAATTGCTCCAGGGGTGCTGTGCAATGGCTGACCCTGCGCTCTGGCCCCAAGGGCTATGCGAAAACTAACAAATTCCTAATACAAAAAATTGTATAAGGCGAAATAAAGAAAGAAAAAAAAAAAAAAGTCATACACAGAGGATGCTGCCAAGCGTTTTCCTGCTTGCTTTATGCGCATCCATTCTTTCACTGTGGTCACTCTGTCAAGTTGCAAGGTGGCATGTTTTTGAAGAATGGTGCAAACTGTGGAGGTCTTGCTTTTCCTGAGGCAAAGTTGAAGGATCAAATACTAAGAAATGATCACGACTTGAGGGAGTCATATCTGATTTCAAACTCTTCAATTAACCTCCTGAATAAGTTTGTCTTGTCCCTGTCAGCATCAGCGTAAGGAACAGTGTGTGATCCTGTAGTGCCTTTGCCATCAAGCAGAAGAGTGAACTCTCCATGGTTACCATGAGTTCATCTTTACATTCTCCAATAGTCAGCTATTCCTTCTGAAACCTAATAGATGTGGTCTTCAAAATGTTGCCAATGTCAAGCATGTTCACCAGAAAACACTAAAAACATCACTGCTATCACTTGTGGAGAGTTGCATTTGAATGGCGGGCAATAGACTTGATATTTTTAACAATGTCTCATGCCACCATGCAGACCATCTTATATTATGAAACCTACCCAGTTTGACAAAGAAGATCCCAATCTCTTCACACAACGTCCTTAGCACAGCCATGCTTTTTACTCCACCTTTTTGTAAATAAAACTGCAGCAGCTTAACACAGAGCAAGTAAAGGTCTCACAGTACAGAACATTGTGATCAGCGGACTCTGAGCCATTCTCCAGTGTGTGTGCGGTGCACAAAATGTGCAAAAGAGGGTCTGCCACCACAGCCAGTTGGCATAGTTTTGGCGCAATGCCAATGTACAAATCATTGTTGACAACATCAAAGTCAGGGCACATGGTGACCAACTATGTCATCCAGTCATCCAAGCCTGCATCTTGGTAAGCCTCACAAGTCCATCAGTTATGGCCTGCTCGGTTCGGTCAGTACCGAGTTCAATCAGTCCGAGGAAGTCTATTGTAAACTCTCCGTTGCTGGACACAGACATAATGTAAACAATCTCCTGCTTGGTTTTAGCTATGTCCTCAGATCCATCAAAAAACAGTGCCCAAAATTCAACAGACTCCAACCTGGCTCTTAACTCCCCACTGATAGTGTGCACAATGGTCTGCATGATCCGTGTTCCCCCTTCATGTGAATGATATGTACCTCGGACATTTACTCCTAGCCGCTCCAGTAAAGAAATGTCCTCAGCAAAGGAAGACATGGGATGTGTGTGTTTAGCTTTATGAAAGGTGATTAGAAATATATTACACACAGCTTGCCATTGTTCTTCATTCTGCTTGTTTCTCCATCTACCCAGTGGGAGCCTGGATAGTTCTTCATGACTAGCCTGTTTATTAGAATAGCTTGTACCACAATTCACTCCTTGCTTTTGTCATGTTTGTCAAACAAAGGATGATTGAAATTCTTTGAGCCTTTGCAAAATGCACTTGTTTTGTCAGAAACATGCGGATGTGAGCGGCTTAACTAGCAGCACATTTCCATGCACTCATCATTTGCTTCAGGTCACGGCACATCTTGGAGCCACTTTTCAGAAAAAAAAGTCTTTTTCTGCTCTGGCTCATTTTTGCCATTTCTTTGCCAAGTAGCATGTGTAGACGTTGTAGGAGGCGTTTATGACCTGATTGTCAGGTATGCAAAGATGCCATAGTGACACAAATGACATTACGTATTCATGATTTTTATTCGTACCTGCATACCAGTTAAGTTCATACCTGTCAATGTGTACATACTGTATGTAACAACTTTAATATGCCATTAACAATCAAGAAGAGTATGATGCAGAAAAAAAAACATTTTGGAAGAATAGTAGAATGCTATAGATTCTCAAGACCTAAAACATACTTAACCAACTCAAAGTCAGAACAGTAAAATAATTATGTAAGCTAAAGGAAGGAAAGACAGTGTGCCATCAGCAAAGAAACAAATAAACAATGCTGATGTTTACTGATATTAATGTGTATAGTACAAACAGATGAATAAAAAAATGCTTCCCTGAGCTGATTCACAAATTACAGTTAGACCCAATGGTGCTCATAATCATGTCTCTTGTTATTATTGCCTCTACAAAGCTTTATGATTTCAAAAGAGTTTTCAAAATTTTGACAAATTGCGTTTGGATTTATTTTCCTCTCATCTATCTACTTTAAAAATGCACCTGGAATTTAACAGCAATCCTAAATACACATGTTTAGCAATGCTGTTATAAAAACACAACACAATGGTAACGGAAATATTTTATTGGTATAGTATTGCAAAACACTATGAAATGTTCTCTTCCATTGGGGACACTAAATACCTAGGGTAGTGTATTATTTTTCTCAGTTTTACAATTAAGAAATTAATAGAGAAAAAAAATACCCTAGTACATTTTAATTAATTAATTAATTTTCAGAACTAACCACTATACCATCCCACATTAATATTTGAAAGGAGAAACATAAAAATTCTCAGTCATAGAGATTATTCTTATTTCAAAGAAACACAGTGAAATTATATCAAAACTGTTAAATTCTAGAGTTGCTGCCCTTCAAGATCACTGGTGACTGCTCCTTTAAATGCAAATTAGACAATAACCTGCAAAAAAAAAATAAAATAAAATCATATTTTATGGCTTCATCCTAACACGCATACTAACTGCATCATTAACCATGTGAGTCAAGGACTGGATATAACTGAAGACAAAACAGCTAACTTTGAAGGGGAAGCACTGCTGCCAGAGTACAAAAGGCAGACAAATCATTTATTGCAGGACCCACACCTATAGGGTGAATACATTAAAATATAAACATGAAATGTAATGTATATTACAGCTGTAATGATATAATTAACATAAAAAGCTTCAAAATCTCTAATCCGTTTTGTATTACTCTGGAAGCTGGAATGACATTACAGAGCTCTTCAAATTATCATCTAGCATAGCCATATGCTCACATCATTTCTTGAAACAGATGATCCTTATTTCCGGCTGGATAATTTCCATTTTTGAAGATTATGCTGACATGTTTCTATCCAATGAGAAAGCAGACTCCAGGGAGTTTTCTGTGGAGCTACACTGCAGCTTGCTGCGATTGTTTTTATCCTTGGTTTGTCAAAGGACAACGACAGCAGTAAAACAAAGGAGAATACAGGTCGGCCCTTGTGAGTTTTAAGTAGCAGCACAACTTAAATGGATTGCAAATCCCAGGAACCTCAAGAGTACTGCTCCATTAGGCAGCTTCAGTGGTAGTCCTGTGGGCTGCTGGCTGAAAAGTAATGTCACTAGTTTTAGAAGTGAGCCATAAGAAGTCGGCAGGGTTGCAATTGGTGGGGTCTTTCTGTTTCAACAATTCACTGCAGAACTGGACTACAATTAAAGCCATTGCTTTACAGTTTTCTCTGGCTTTATGTTCTTGTCCTGTGCCAACTTGTTTAAGTGATTTCATCTTGTTTGGAAAGCATCTTTGTCAAGGAGCACTCCCAGCTTCTACCGATCTTCACATACATTGGTATCATGGTAAGACAAAACTTTATATCATTTTCAGAAGGCTGCTCACAGGGGATTTTACTTCAAAACTACACCACCATCATTTGCAAAACTGGACTGTGTTGTGATTGGTTTTTGCTTTGTGCTGAGTGTTTTGTTGGATTTATTCTATATCTGTAATACACATTTTTGTCACTTATTACCATAAATATACACAAAATGTCATTACAGAAAGTTACATTTTGTAAAGTTACAGTTCACTAAAGAACCGCTGGACTATACAGTTTGTCTGGAGGACATCACTGTCTTGGCAGACAGCCTCACACATATGATTTGCTTGCACAGTGATAATTCTATGTCACATTTCTTGCAACTTTTTGTATCTTATTTAGTGCAATAAACTTGAAATATGCATTAATCATGGGCCCAAATTGTATTTCCACATTTTCATATTTCCAAGGCTCCTGCAAATGTAACACCCACAAATTGCAAGGAATAATTATATTTGAAAAGTCATTTCCAAAACATAACTGGAAAGGATGCTGTGCATCATAGTATTGTAGTTTGTTAGATTCTTTATTCACAGATGCTTAATTACAATTCAGTTTTTTTTTCAGTATTGAAAGAGTATTCCACAAAGTTTTACTTGTTTCACAATATGATGATTTTTTTCATACAGTCAAAAGAAGTCTATGAGGTTGGGTAACTTGCTACACTGTATTACTCGGTCCCTGAGCATGTGCCAGTCCTCCTGTAAATTACCCCATCTACATGTCTGTATGATTCTGGCAGCCGCAATTTTCCTACTGGTTGAATTACGTTTGTAACTGGCTTAAAAACTGCAGTAGTAATTTTTCCCATATCCTTGTGAATAATGTGACAATATTCATCACCAAGATAGAAAGATGCTATTGGACTTTGCAGTTAGATGAGCGCTAAAATCTTAAGTATGCTGTAACATGCCCAACTATACCATTAAATTAATGCTGGACTACTACATTGTTTATTCATTACTTTGTATTGAGTGATATATCATGTGATTACTGTATCTATGCATTATATATTTAGCTTCTTTTACAAAAGCTAAGGGTGGAATAAAGGAATTCTGCTTTCTTTGTGACATGTAGAAAAAAAGCAATTAAACTAAATTAGAGCTACAAAACTAAACTGAGTTCTTGTGTATGAGTGTGGGTTTCTGCACTATTGGTTACTTCCTTGTTCCCCTTACTATGCTAACAGACTCCCTTCTCTATGAGTCAGTTTTTTTAGTGTGGATTTGAAAATGGGTTTTTAAATGGGGTGAAACTTGGTTATGTGGTTGGAAAAGATGGCTTATCTTGTTATGTCTGCACAAGAATATGACATTGCACAATTTATATTTTATAGGCCCCGTGTACATGTGGGTTTCCTCTATAATGTGGGAGGAAACTGGAGCACCCAAAGACATGCAGGTTACGTGAGCTGGTGATGTTAATTGGCCTGTGTGTTTATGTGCATTCTCCATGCAGTGAACTACCACCCTTTCCAGGGACTGTTACTGTCTTGTGTCCTATGCTGGCTTGGATAGATCCAAACTATCCATGATTCTACAGATTTAGAAAAATGGATGGATTAACATTTTAAGGTGCAAAAAATATTTTTAGATGGGAGACATGATTTCAGATGTTAATCTAAAGCCAATAAAACAAAGTGTTGAATCACTTCAATAACTTTTCATTGTTAGCCAGTAACACCCTCCCTAAGTACTTTCTATAAAGTAAAGGAAATCTATTTCTAGCTTGTTTTTGCACATGGTTGTTGTAGCAGTAATCTTGCCATCACTGTCAGTAGTTACCACTTTTTTAATAGCAGTCCTTCAGTAACCACAATTAGACACTGATCTTTAGCAGCTGAATAAATGATAAAGCAGTCTCTTCCTTTTATCTTAGAATCAAAGTGTCAGCAAATGCATTTTTGTCATATTGGATAGTTATTGTGCAAAACTGCTTCCCCAACGTCTGGGTCCAGCTCAAGTAAACTGATGCATTTCCACTGAGACAGACCTTTTGATGCCCCACACTAGTTAACAGCAGTAGTGAGAGTTACTAATCAGAAAGGCCAAAAACATCACCTCTACATTAAGAAGAATGACATATATGAGTATAACCTCAACCACGACAGAAAATGGCATCTTAGTCTCTCTCTTACGTCATTATTTATTATTACAGGTAGAAGGATAATAACAAGGTGCTTCACAAGGCCTAAGACAATTCACTTTATTTAAAAGCAACACAGTACACAGTTACCTAAATTTTCTTTAATAGAGCCTGGCTTGAATGGAGAGAGACTTTGGCAAAGCAAGGTTTTGGTGATATTTTGCACTAACTATCTTGAGATGATGTAGGGAAGTGGGAGAGGATATTAAACTTTTTGCAAAACTAATTAGATACTGAGATTTTCAATAATACTCCTACTTTTAAAATTTCTTTACCTCCACCTGTGGATCAGGACTCTCAAGTGAACAACTTAAATCAAGGTAGCTGGGCCATACTCGTCTTACAAAAGAGTATATATAATGTAAGGATAAACAAAATGATAATAAAAATGAATAATTGCTATTGTGTAAACATAAAAACCAGGACAAAAGACAGATGACACAAAATATATTGCCCCAAACTGGTCGTTCTTTTTGGTTCCTGATTTTGCTAAGGAACAGGGGGATAGTTTTTGATTTTACATTCTAGTTCCACTTGTCTGAGACAACTTTTGCAAGATGTCAAAGACTAAGACTGTTAGTACTTTCTCTTGCTCTAATTCACATGCATTGGGGAATGGAAGGGTAAGTACTATGCTTTGAGAAAGTATATTTATACTTAAGAAATGTCAAAGTAAAATTCTTGTAAAAGCAAGAAAGTGACCTGAGATACTTAATGATAATCTTTACTAAACAGTACCAGTTTAGCACAAAATAGCAATACTCCATCTATTAATATTTTAAGCTTACCTTGATAGAGATAAAGCATTACATAATGCAAAGTATTTTAATATAGTGTCTGACATTCAGTGAACTGGTGTACTGCTAGATCCAAGGCCTACTGAAGAATATTTATTTATGTGGTAGAGAGAACTTGTGTTGCCTTTCCTCATCATTTTAAATCTGTAGAACTATCTGTATTTTTAGCTTGTTTTGGCTAGTTGACTCATTTTTTTGTGTTCTGAAGTTTCTGAGAGAAATGCATAACTACTAGATAATACAATACAGATCTCTTCCATGTGTCAGATTTTCACATCTGAAACTCCCTTCTTGAAGCAAGTCCCTGAGCTTGGAAACAGTTAAATACTGGACAAATTTTACATGAAGAAGTAAGACAGAGACAGACTTTAAATCTTATCTTTTGAGGATGTTCCTTCTGCTTACTGATGCACAGATCACCTCCAGATGTCTTTTAAAGCCTGCCTATTTGTTATTATAGCAGCCCTGAGCATGCCCATCAGAATTGGCCTATGGTCATTTGCCATACAAAGTACCATCCAGTTTTCATTTCTGGTACCTTTTAGTCTAGTCTGTAGAATTGTTATCTCATCCTGATTAATATCATTGTTAACAATGGCATCAGTTGTTGTTTGATGTTTAGCTGTACCAGGTATACTGTTCAAAAAGACCTTAGTTAGTTGCTAGTTATCTAGCAATTAATAAATGTCACTTATCTATTCAGGAACAGATACTATAGTTAGGAAGGAAAGATTTAACCGTATTTCTTTTAAATCAGCCTCTACACTTGTATCTCAAGGCTGTTGTTTTATCAGAGAAGGCCTTGGGTCACATTGTTAAAATTACAAACAAAAAACAAAATGCTCAAATGGCCCTAAAGTAATAGCAGTTAGCAGTCTGTAGTGTTAACTGAAGGTTTTAGAGTGACAGGCACCTTAAAAATGCACAAGACACAAGTATCACCATTGCAAAAATCCATATCCAGTTTTCAAGTATTAGTAGGATACTGCCTTTGAAGTGACAACTTAAAAAACAGTCCCAGTGCACAAACAATTCAAGGAGGCATCTGAATACTGTTGAATGAACAAATTAAGTTAATTGTTTTTCTTTTTTGCAAAACTTGTGAATCTTGTTTTAATCTAATTGCACATATTAGCAGGTACAATATGCACGAAGGAATACTCCACCCAAAAATTATGTTACTTACTCCACGTACTTTGTAGTGGCGGCTGAGAAACTCTTTTAATCTCATGTTTTCATGCAGAAAGGGCAGAAAGACGTTTATCACATAACAGAATCCAATAGTCACTAGTTCTGTATAACATTAATGGGAAAAACATCTCATATTAATTGTGCTGCATAATCCACATGTCTTGTATCCAGTCACTGACACAAAACATGAAAAACAAATGCTTTCTTTGCTAAAATACTGTTAGCTATTTCCTGAATTATCAGCACATACATAAACAGTAAACCCAAAGACCTACAACAGAGACGTTTTGACTTAAAGACCCTCGCCCTCCAGTCATTTGTTGGTCAAGAGTACTGTCAACAATTCAGAAGTCTCTCCCATAAGTCTTTGGGTTAGATGTTTATGTATGCACTGGTAATTCAAAAAGTAACTAACAATATTTTAGCAAAAAAAAAAAAAGCGCATTTGTTTTGTTTGAGCTAGCAACTGGGTAAAAAACCCATTTGGATTATGCAACACAAGTAACGCAATATTTTGTTTTTCCTATGTACATTTTTCACATGATTTGTCGTTGGACAGTACAGAACATTCAGTTCTGTTAGGTGATGAACATCTTCATAGTCATTCCACATGAAAACATTAGACTAGACATTTTTCTTGGCCACCACTACAAAGTACATGGGTTAAGTAACATTAAAAAATATTGTTGGATGGAGTATTCCTTTAACACTAGAATTACCAGAGCCTACGAGAAAGCTCATAAATCCGACCCACCTTAAATCCTCTCTCACCTCTCCGTCAGTGTCTATTGTCCTGTAAATGTGTTGATTAGCAGCAAGCAGCTGGTATCCCATCCCCCCCGCCCACTGCTGCAGTTCATTTCGCAAAGAAGTTTCTCAGTGCTCTGTGTTTATCTTCGAGTGAAGTGCTGGAACTTTATAGGGTAAAATAGTACATCATCATTTGGAATACATACATTTCATGTGTGTTCCATGTCAACAACAATCTATGTAAAACGTAGTTAACACAGAAACGTTTTTCATGTTTTAGTAATAATTGAAAAAACGTAGAAATTAAATGTATAAAGGTGTGAAGCCTGAAATACAAATATGAAATAAACACATTCACAAAAAGGTACAAGTATAACAAAACAAGTGCACTTTTATTCAAGAATTTAAACGAAGAAAAAAGAAAGCAGGTTATGGTAGGCGGTTGATACGACAGCTTGCCTGGTGCAATGCTAAGAACTGCTGCCTTCCAATCAAGAGGTCGCAGTTTCGATATCAGCTGCTTTCCAAATTTACCATTTTCAGTAGTAAGCTGCACGTATTGTTAATATCATACAATAAAAGCATACATCTGATTTACGTCTGTAAATTTATAGTTAAAGTTAGTGGGTTTTTTTTTTTTCAGTTTTATTCTCTCACTCACGTTCAAGCTCCCACACACCCCCCGGATCTGATGCCGTTTTCAGATAAAGATGTGGTATAACAAACAAACTTGTTTTGTTATACCCCCTCTTTATTTGAAAACTGTGTCAGATCTTTTGCGCAAAACAAGACTGGGGAAATTGTGGACGTGGATATGAATGGTGTGCGTGACTGAGAATGACTGTGGATGTGAATTTTTTTTATTCAGTTTTCTTCTTGAGTGCTCCTGCTCACGCTGAAAGTATGCACCTTCTGATCCATGATGTCGCTGACAAAAAAAGAGAGACTTAGGTATATATGACATTTGGAATAATTCATTTTATGACCTGTATTGTACATTTCGGAAAACGTTGTTGCACTAATGCATTATATTCATTTGCATACCTTCATGCGGTTGTAGTTAGGGACCGCATTTGGTTTTTTGTTCTGATCTTGTTTCTGCATGCTGGTATTTCTTTTGAACTCCAGGACATGCAGAGGACAGCATAGTACAGAGAGGTCAGTTCCGCGCTATATACAATCATCAGATTCAAATGTTAACAGTTCCCACGCACACCCAAGGACCGTCTTTATGACATGTGTATAAGGTGTGATGCCTGAAGTCCAAATATCCAATAAACTCTTTCACAAAAAGTACAAGTATAACAAAACAAGTGCGCTTCTATTCAAGAATATAACCGAAGAAAAAAGAAAGTAGGTTACGGTAGGCGGTTGATGCGACAGCTTGCATATTGCAATGCTAAGAACTGCTGACTCCCAATCATAAGGTTCTGGGTTCGATGCTGGCAGCTTCTCAAGTTTACAGCTTTGAGTAGAGAGCTGCTATTATTGTTAATATTATACAATAAAAACATAGTTGATTTGCGTCTGTAACAGCCACTGTAAATTTGCAGTGCTTGTCAAAGTTAGCGTTTTTTTATTCAGTTTTATTCTCTCAGTCACATTCACGCTCTCCCTGATCTGACACTGTTGTTTTTAAATAAAGACGCGCTATAACAGAGGTGAACTCAGGTCAGAGAAAAAGAACAGAAGCCCTCTCTGCAAGAAACATCCACTCACATATAAGAACAACGCAGCTGCACCAGGCGTATGGCACCGTTTGGATACAAGATGAAGTCCGGCATCATCCTACCAATCACCTGTCGTTCAAAGAAACAGCACGGCTTACAGAGCTCACCAACGCTACACCGTCCAGATCTAAACACTAGCGTGGTGTATGTGCCCAAAAAAAGTCTAACTGCATTCTCGTACCATTGCTCACATAAAGTGTCAGCAGGTATTTTTCGTGGCATTACACGTGTAATTTGTGAGCATGCCCCTGACAATCAAACAGAGGAAGCTCTGCAGTATACTTGTGACTTTACACTGTAGGAAAGTAAGTAAATAAATCAAGATAAGTAACATTCGATCTGGCTTATGTAAGTAACATATAAATGCTTCTTATGTAAAGACCATCACAAAACATAATCACAAATATTGTTTTGTGCTTTTGCAACTGTGGAAAGGATACTGACGAATAAACCAACCTTTATTTGAACCCGGGACTGTGTTTTTGTGTGTTCATGTCAGGGTTTGGGCTCAATGATGCCCCAGTTTCCATCACAATGCTCGTATAGTCATTACCACTAACACCTTAAAGATCTAGGGACCTTGGTTCAATTCCAAACCCAGTTTCTCTCTGTGATGAGTTTGATGGATTTTCTGTGGTTACTCTGAGTATGGGTGTACGCCCTGCTAGGAAATAGATAAATGGATGTTATTACTAATTGATCAGTATGGAATGAGCCAAATAGTGTTTACTTTAAGCTCAGTAAATACCACAAAAAGAAGAAAACGAAGGCTTTTCACATGTGATGGTAAGAAGATTGACTTTATGCAGCGTAAGAGGATGGCTGTCCTCAGCAGATGAGTTTAACATGTTGACTTCAATTCATTTGAATACAGAGTATAATTTAAAAAATGTTTATTTAAAAGCAATATGTCCCAAATTTACCCTCAGAATATTGAATAACAACAAGATGTCTAAAGTTCAGCTGAATACAATAGACAATTTTGATTTCCACATCCAATCAAAAAATGTACTGGTGGTGGATATCTACTCCGAATCTTTAGTTCAAACTTACACCATAAATATCTGAACAGATTGTAGTTTGCTGACTGCTGAGAATACTAGACTAAGGAGAAATCACAATCATATTCCTTGATTCTTTCCAGGAGTTTCCTAGCCCTTCTTCATCAGCCACATACACACATACAGTATGCACATTGCTGACATGCTTTTTTCATCAATGACATTCAGATACCTACTAGCATTACATGGTTGTTCTACTTGCATTAAGGGATCCAACGTATACTACAAAATTACATTGAAAGTATATTTTTTCACCATACAACACAAATTACCTTGATAATATGAAACCTAGATATTACAAAATACTTTACTTGTTCTTTAAAGCAAAAAGTAATTTTGAAACAAAAAACAACAAGTACAATAAAGTGGTTAATTAGATATCAGTCCTGCATCAAATATTCAGCATCATGAATTTGAATACTTCCTGGGTTTCCTCCCACATCCCCAAAAATGTCTGTTAACCAGCAATTCCAAATTAGTTGCATGTTGTGTATCCACAAGTGGTCCTTGCAATGGGCCCTGGTCCCTGCCTTGTACACAATTAGGCTTGGATAGGTTCACACCTCCGTCAACAGGGAACAGCAGATTTAAGAATGTTAAGCACTATAAAGTATTATGGATGCCAAACAATATAAAGGATTTATTGCCCTATGCAAAAAAATGTAAAAATAACAGTAAGATTCGCACCACCTAAAGAATTGATATATAATTTTAATTGCAATAAATCCTGAACAGAAGTCATGGCAATAATCTATATTGATAGCACTAAATCCGGCATAATCTACAACTTACAAAAGCTCTTAGATTTTACCTATGCAGCAAAGTCTCTGACTAAAGATTCCAAAGCATGAGTGTAAAACATTTTTAAGAGAAAAAAGAGGAGCATTTCAAGCTAACTATCAAAATCTTAAAGGACACAACAGATGGTGCAGGAAAAGCATTTGCTATTCATGTTATCACAGTGGGCAGAGACAAACTCTATAGACAGCATGTCAATAGTGACTGGTTAAAACTGGTTGACAAATGCATTGTAACTGATACTGTTCACAACTGGTCGTATATGTGGGAGGTTCTGTTTTAATGAAGTTTTTGAATTAAGACAGCACTTTTGACTGATTAATTAGAGGGAATAGTGGATCTTCAATTCAAAGACTCACTCCCATGAGAATTGCGCTTCCTGTTTATAAGCGGATTTATTTCGGAGGTATGTGTTTAACAATAATTTAGCTAAAAATGAATGTGTTTCACATGTTGTGAACAAATGACTGGATAACTGACATATGGATTATGCGATACAAGTATTTTTTTCTATGGACATTTTTCATATTGTTTGCTGTTACACAGCATTGGTCATCATTTGCTTTTAATTTTTTTGTCATTCACCATTAAAACATCAGATTAAAAATTTTTATCAGTCATCACTACAAAACGCATGGGTTAAGTAACATATAAAAAATATAAAACTTGCGTGAAGATTTGTTTAATGAGATGTCAACATATGTTTAAAACAAAACAGTACAAACTACAATACTAAACTTTTCCACTTATGAATATGGGTTTAGACCATGTCTATTCATGCTAAAGTAAGTCTCCCTGTAGTCACACTAAAGCCAACCATGATTAAATTTTGCTTAAAACTGGGTGGTAACAATTAACTCACTGACTGTCACATTTCTAAACCAATCCAAAACTTAATGAAGACGACACTCAAAATAGCAGCAGTGATTTTGAACTGCAAAGATCAGAGGTGCTGTCTTTATCCTGGTCCAATGAAGAGCAAGCTTCAGTTTACGATTAAACATCTACAGTTAAAAAGCCTCCTAAAAAAAATCTATTAGACATTGTAAAAAAGGCACTATATATGCGCCTGACCTGACACAGACTGACAATGCAGGCACGTTAAAATTAAAGCAAAAGGATTTTATTTTTTCTTCAGCTGGAGGACATGTCTTCTCGTGCCCCTCAGCCACAGCACAGTCCCAAAAGCACAAAACCAAAACAAAAGGCACACTGCTCTCTTTACCACCACTCCTCCCGGCAAGCGTTTTCCTCCTCCTCCCGACTCAGGCTCCTGGAGTGGTGGCTGCTGGCCCCTTTTATAGCTCACTCGGAAGTGCTTCAGGTGCTTGACCACCTGCCTCCGATTGCACCTCCAGGTGTGGTTGAACTACGGCCCAGGAACCCCTGCAGCACCTACTGGTGGCCACCCTGGATCCCAACAGGGCTGTGGAAAATCTCTCACGGAGCCCTACGGGTATCTGAGGCACCACAGTCACCCAGGGGGGCTGCCACCACATGGTCCGGGAGAGGTAATGCACAGCCCATGCTTGCTCCCCTGGAACATATAGAGAAGGGGCTTCCCAGCCAGGTATGGGCCAAGGCCGTCCGTCACAACATATAAATGTGAATCACATGTGCAGAGAATATATTGCACGTTTTAAAAATAAACATAACACGATGCAAGGGAAAAACCTTTCTGTAGCATCAGATCATACATTGGTATTTGATGGCATCAATGGATGAATGGTAAACATGAACGATAGGTTGTGTGCGTGCTCTGTGTAGTTCAGTGTTACGGCAACAGTGTTGGAGTTGATGTAAGCTTGAAAGAATTCATTATTTGGACATTTTTGGATGGTAGACCTTTCTTGATAAAACTGTGTTGCTCTTGTACATGAAAACTCTAGCAGCATTGTTGTTCTGGGTCCATTCATTCCAGGGGGCCTAGAATTTATTAGAGTGCATTTTCCTTCTAAGTTGTGGTGGCTCTGAGGTTAGAGATCTGTGCCGGCAATTGGAAGGTTGCCTCTGGTTGCCATTTCAAATCCCGTAAACACCATAAGAGACTCTACTCCGTTGGGCCCCTAAGCAAGGCCCTTAACTTGCAATTGCTTCGTCCTGGGTATGATGTTAATCTACATCCAGCAACATACAGCCACCATTAAAACCTCACATTGCTTCAGTGTTGTGCTGAGGTGTCAACTGCTGCACTCAGGTCCCAATTCAGGTGGTTCATTGTGTGCTCCCATCCTTATCCTCTCCCTCTCCCTCCCTCCTTCTAAACTGCACAAACATATGATCTGCTTGCACCTCCCTACAAACTTTAAACATCACTATCTGCACTTTGGACACATAATGCTCTTATCAAATAAGCAATAAATTATGTGGGAAATGCAGGAGTACCCAAGTAAGTGGCAGATCATAACATGAGCTTTTAAACTAATAGCTATAGATACACAATTGTTACTGTGGACATATACTGTAAGCCCTTTCAGATTATTTCATGAAATAGAATGCAAGTTTCATATAAGTTTCATTAGTCCTTGATGTGCTATTTAGTCTGAAGTGTTTAAAGTAGGCCTGGTGAAAGTTAACACATTGATTTGATTAATGTGGTCTGTTTAACAGATTGGTCCTGGAAGCGACAGTATTTAACAACAACAAGGTAACCGCCACAGGCAATGCTTTGGTCAGGGTGGCATTTTCTTGTAATTTTTTTTGTTTAACATTACGAAACAATAATACAAAAAAGTTAAGTCTTTTAAAGGTTTAAAATTGTGTATTACGTGGTTCACAATGATACGCCACATGTCAATACATAGCCCTGGTGATCATTTTCTTGATTTATACAAACTGACATAGATGCAGGGGAATGGAAAGGGGAGTTTATGGCAGTCCTGGTGCAATGATAAAGAAAAGCTGCAAAGGTAAATAAATTACACTTTTTTTCATTTCATGTTTCTGTAAGATCGAATCAATGTCACATCACATAAGTGCTAAATAAGTTATCTTAGAGAAGCACTAAAACCAAAATGAGTCTCTAGTACCTCTGTATAAACTTGCCTGTCCACCAGGTAGCCTACAGTGCTGACTGCCCTAATATAATGACAAAATTCTAAGAAATTGAATTGTAATGATTATCCCTACCCATGATTCAAGTTTGCAATATCTTCGGTAATTTATGTAAAAAATGCAGCATAATCATTTAAGAAATGCACAGTGTCAGTTTTTAATAGAGGTAGCAGTTATGGAGATCTCTTTTAGAGTGCCAGGAGCAAATGTGCAGGTAGAGCAGTGTTTTCCAACCTTTTTTTCTGGCACACTTTTTCTAACCCAAAATATCTCAAGGCACAACACAATTCAATCAACCACAAAAAGCATTAAGTCTCTTGACATGCTGAACTGTCCAAAAGGGCAAGTCAGAAGGTGGCAAAAAAAGCAGCCCCATATTGAATTTGCTCTGGCAAACATGCACCCAGACAGATGGACCCCTGACATGTCTCCTGGCTGCTAAAGTGCTCCAAGTGATGTGTCTGCAAAACGGCAAACACAGAGCTGTTTTTATGTCTGCTTCTTCACGCAGTCCCGTCCTCCTTGACAGGTCCACCTGAGGAGTGCATTTCTCTCAGGTCTGGACCCAGGGGCACTACAGTTATTTCCACGGTGCACCATTTGAAAAAACACTTGCTTGGACAATAATTATCAAGTAGATGATGGCGATGAACAATTGAGGTTAGTACTTGGAGTTTTAGCACAAGTTTTAATGTATGCCCATTTAAGAGATGTGCATTCTTTCAATTAAATCAGTCTGTAGCAGTGCATTCAAAATCAACAGTCTTTTCGGTCATTTTTACTTACATGTCAGTGTCTCATATGATATGCTAATTTGAAAATTAATAAATTGGCCTCGTTTTCTCATTGCCTTCTTTCCAACTTGCCTTTGAGGAAGGCATTCAAATTCAGGTTGTACTTGCTTAAGTAGTATTTTATTAAAAGTTCAGGTTTAAGGTTATTGTTTAAGCTCAAACTAAGCCATTATTTTTTTTTTTTAATTCCTTTGTGCTGATTCTACATTAATTTTGTGATTCAGTGTATATTTACTTCATGATTTATGTATTAGTTTTATAACTACATCTTTTAATGCTAGATTAATTACATACATTTATGCGATTAATTAGTTACTTTTTTAATCAATTCCCAACCCTACTTTAAAGCATTAATGTAAAACATAATACTAGTCACACACATTTCTGTTTCATGAATCAAATGCCCTGGGTTCAATTATTGCATCCAGTCATGGTCTGTGTGAAATCTGTATGTTTTCCTCCTTGTATATGTTTGTTTGACTATAGGTACTACTGTAATGTTTTTTTCTCCCACATTCCCAAAACAGGAAGGTTAGGCTAAATGACAAGTATAATCTGACCCTACATGAGCATGTGCAGTAAATTACCATCCTGTCCGTAACTGGTCTCTGCCTTGTGTTCAATGCTGCCAGCATAAGCTTTAGTCTTTCTGTGACCCTAAATTGAATTTTTTAAGGTTTGAAAAAAATGTTATATATATTACATCCCTACAGCTTAAGCTCTTGTATGTCAATACAGAAGCTGTTGCCTGGTATAAGGATTAGTTAATTACTATATATATATATATATTATATATAGTGGGTGGCCGGCTTCATATTCCAGTCCTCACCCCCAGGCCGCCAGGAGGAGCTCTCCCGAGAGCATGGACGGGCCCCAAATTCCAGCAGGGCCTCATGGACTATGTAGTTTTTATGCACAGCCCTTCTGGATACCTTGGGGACCACTGGGAGTCGCTGTCGGGAGGCCAGTGGACTCATTTGCACACTATGACCCAGAAGTTCGTCACAGGAAGAGCGACGGGCTTCCAGGGTGAAGAAAAGCATTACTTACCCTGACCCGGAAGGAATAAGGACTTGTGAACTGTTGGATTGGAAACACTTCCGGGTCAGGGAATATAAAAGGACTGAGGGAGCTCCCAGACGGCGAGCTGAGCTGGGTGGTAGGAGAGCAACGCGTCTGGGAGCTGGAGGATTGGTTTATTGTGTATTTGTGATTATTGTATTGGTTAATGAATAGTGTGGAGTGGAGGGTGCTTGGTGCACATAATTATTATAATAAAACAAAGAATTGTGGCACTTTTACCTGGTGTCTGGCGTGGTACCTGAGGGTTCAAGGGAGCACTAGCGCCCCCTACTGTGACAATATAATATATATATTCATTCATTCATTCATCTCCAGAATTCTCTCACTTTATATCTTTGCTATTTACAAGTTTAGGAGTTCCAAATATATTGCATATACAAATAATCTCAAACATACAGGGCGATAAACTTTAATAGAGCAGAAGTTCAACTCACTGTCATTTAAGTCAACTCATTTAAGTAACTTAAGAGTATTTGTTACAGCAATGCACTACAAATACAAAAGAACTGAACATGTTGTTCTGAACATATTGTTCTTACTTTAGTGACACTACAGATTATGAAAGGTGATGAACATAAAAAATAAAATGAAGGTGATCTAAATATATACTGTATATATGATTATCTACAGTATTTATTAGACTGCATTCAAAAGCATGAGGGGGAGGAGTGGTGGCTCTGAGGCTAGGGATTTGCACTGGCAATCGGAAGGTTGCTGATTCGAATCCCGTAAATGCCAAAAGTGACTCTACTTCAACGGGCCCTTGAGCAAGACACTTAACCTGAAATTGCTAACGTCCTGGGTATGATGTTAATCTGCATCCAGCCCTACAAGAAAGCCCTCCAACCTGCAGGGAAAAGCCTGGGGGTTGGTGGCAGAAGTGGCACTGCAGCCACCATAAAAAAATATTTAAACTGTTCCATTACATCTGAACTAGTGTGGTGCTGAGGTGTCACCCATTGTATAGCTACACTTGGTTCCTTATCTGAGATCCTGAGCTGGTTTGTCATGTGGTGGGTGCGGCAATGTGCTGTATCAGCGAGTGCTCCTAACCTTACCTCATTCAAAAGCATACACATATAGAGAACATGACTGCAATTACTTTATTAAGTGGACTATCTCTACTTGACTGTGGTTTATTAAGTGGACTATCTCTACTTGACTGTGGTTAATATGCCTTCTATTTTAAAATGGAGACTTGACTAGCATTCTCTCAAATGCTAAAACAGAGGGTTTTAATAAAAACACACCAATAAACTTTTACTTTTCAGATTTAACAAAACCATGAAATACTGCAGAGTTGATTTCCTCGCTGCTTTGACAATTTGAACAAGGCTATGACAAGGAAAAAATACAGACTACACTGGGTAAGTCGTCCTACGAAGTAGTTCAGTAAAAAATCAACAGGAAAGTTGAAGAGTGCAAAACTAGTGTCTGTTCCGTTTGCTGTTTGTGCTGCATAATGAGGTGCATCCTTTGCAATATGATATATACTTGCTACCTGCCAGTCTTCACATGTCAGAAGTCAAACAGGAGATAGGAGCAAAAAAGTAGGCATCATCTTATGGTAAAATTATTTTCCTACATGGAAATTTTGACCAAATTATTATTATAACCAAAAACAAAAATAGTCCAATCAGAGGTATAAGCCTGGAGACAGCAGATGAATACTGCCAATTTGAAGTTTACTGATACCATCCAGTGACAGCTGTAGCACCTGACAGCACAGGACAGGAGGCATTGCCCCAACATTCCACTAGACACTGACGAGGTATTCAAGCCTGATAATTACATAAGCTCCAGGAATTTATAGCATTTCCTGCCATAATTAATTTACCCTACATACGCAATTTCTGACCCAAATAGATCTAATATTACCTGTAACTTCCACCATCCTCATTAGCCGATTTAGAGATTCTTTGTGCTTACAAATAATACATGGAATAACACTATATTCACCATTTCATAATTCTCTAATAGCGTACCATGTCTCTGAAGGTTTATGCATTTCAGTAGCTTTCCCAAAACCTTTCAATGCCCATGAATGTTCTAAAAAGAATGTCAAAGTATAAATCTTGTTTGCGTGACCAGTATATGTGGGCCAAGCCAGAGACCCAAGAATGAAAAACGATTAAATTGAATATGCAAAAAGTTTCACCTCCATTATACCACCCATCCATGTATCTCCAATACTACTTACTTGATAGTTCTAAGTGTGTGCGCACACATACGCATGTTCAAATCCACATATCTACACTCACTCCTACAGAGCCAATTTAGAGTTTTCATTTAAGCTACCATGCAGAACTTTGAGAAATGAGAAAGTTCAAGTAAAGAAAGGAAGAAACTGTAAATTCCACATTGACACAGACTGAGCGCAGGGTCCATGGACATTGTACTACAAATCACTGTATTATCCCAAAAAGGAAACATATGTCAGATTGCCCTTAAGCACATACATTTTTATTTAATAACAAGTTGTTATAAACAATTTATTCCACATTTACTTTGCCACTCTGACAAACTAGGCTAATCCTGCAAGTATATTCAAAATATGGAATTTGTCCAGAAGAAAAAAAAAAGGATACCAGCTGTGAGTTTGCATAATGCTGCTCATCAAACTTGGCTTCATTTAACAGAAATAAAAAATGTGAGTGAAAATATGCAGTGCAGATTTATGCAGTGCATAAATAAAAAAAAAATCATAAAGTAGGTTGACATAAAAAAAAAACTAGCACACAAAGTTGCAACATTTCTTTTAAAATTGCTGCTTTATTTTGCTCTTCGTCAATATTAGTTATGAAACTATACTTGTGCAATTGAGGTACTACAGAAAGTATAATTAATGTTACTGCATAATGCTGGTACTGCTTACAGGTTTTTTTTTTTACCTAGAATTCTTTTTTTGTTAAACCCAAACTCAAACACTAGATACAAGATAAAAATCCTGCAACCAATTACTTATTAGTGAGTTAACATTAACCAAAAGTCTGAACACCATTAGTTAAAACTCAAACTCAAATCTATTTGACTGCAGTCAGTGAACAAAAGAATAATCACTTACCTTTTATATTACTAAACTTAAACGTCTGGACTACAAGGTAGGAATAACTAAACAAAAATCCTTTTACACTACAGTATATTGGATAAGGAACAGATGCTATAAACTCTAATAAATATCTACTGGCATTATAATCTAAAGCAAAACCACCCTGAGCAAGTATTCTGCTTCAAATAATTAATTTCCCACATTTACTACAGTATTGTTCTTTTCACAGAAGACTGAATGCATAAACACACATGAAATGAAATTGATTTTAAATAGCAAAAGACCCTTGGTTTAAGTTATAGCTTTCCTTTCTCCAAAGTGCAAAATGTTATTTGTTATTTTTACAGATCAAAGTGAACATTTCTGTTAATATTTATATGCTAACTTGTGAAATTATTACAGAAAACCCTAATTAAAATGGCAAAAAACATACATGAAGACTGCACAACATGAGAACAATTGGTTACAGAATACATGGAGGAGAGCAAATAGTTCACTTAAAAAATACTCAGATTAAATTATGCTTCTTTATAAACCCTTTAGCATGTGTTTATATTGAGGCAATATATATGAGCAAAAAGGAAAAAAAATATATTGCAGAAGAAAAGAAAACAATTCTTAAAAAAAAAATCAAACATGCCTTATTATTTTTTCTGGCCTGAAATGGAATGGTTGGAATGTTGGAATTTTACTCTAACACAGACATCAAAATATTTCTCATAGTAATATGGTTCTATTCTTCCTCATGCTTATGACTTCACTTAAATAAAAACTGTAAGAAAACCTAATGTGTTTAAAGAAATATGCTGTAATGCAGTCATTACAAATACAGGGATGTTGTGGGTACAACTTTTGGAGAGTAAAATGATAAGGCCAAATTTATGTTTAAAAAAAACAGTTACATTTATTTTGACTTGATAATGTGATGTGGTGCGTGCCAAAGTAATTTGCAGAGTCATTTCCTACAATATAGTTCACAAAAAAGAAAAACTGAACTTAAAATGAGGTAACCATACAGAATTTGGCTTGTGTTTTTTTTTTTTTTTTTTTTAATCGAGATAGTTTAGACATAACATGAATAAAAAAGAACAAAACATAGTGTATAATGTGATACAGCTCCACAACTGCAACAATGTTCTTTTTTCTTTTCTCCCCCATAATATGGTACAACATGCTTTGAACAAATAAGTAAATCATCTTTATTTTACATCATACATACAGTGATAGCAACCTTAAAGACAGCCATATATACATTTTTTCTTCAGGTTGAGCAGTCAGGTTAAGTGACTTGGAAAAGTCCACACTCTGTGAGTGAGAAATACAAATCCATTCGGAAGACCAGGATCAGTGCCAGGTCCAATAAAACAAGTATCCTGCCTTTTTATACTAAACAAATTTTAAATGTATCCGTCTATAGTTACTTTGCACCCTGATTTACAGTTTTCTTGTTAAGCTGTGCTTGATGCGTATTGTCCTGTTGTTACTATGCCTCTTATTACAGCTATGTTAATCTGTTTTTCTTTTTATGACCATGCCTAACCTGGATTTGTGCAGGTCATGTTAACATTAAACCTATCAAGTACACTCCTGTTGTGCACTAGTGCTTATTTCATTTACGCCATATATGTGTTTATTTCTAAAAATGATACTTCCATTGTTAAGTTTGACACTGTTCTGTTTTGTAATCAAATTGGGAATGGAAAGTGCCTTGTAAAGTTATTAATGACTGTAGTGTAAAAAGGGTCAATTGATATTGAAATTGGATTAACGTTTTTAGTAATATTGTACATCTGATGAGTATTCAATTATTTAAATATATTCCTGACAGCTGTTGTGTGGACAGCCTAGCTGCAGCATTATAGAGTGACTGGCAGTGCTGGCAGCTTTGCAATGTACACACTATGCTGTACTTTCCAACAATTTAAAAGCACACTGCTAAAACTGTATAAATATTACGCAAAGTACATGACAAAGAAAGTTTTGGATGAATAGCCGTTCCTTTCGAGCGATTTGACTGAAAAACAAATGAGCATCGATCACACTGGTTGCACGGGTGGCTGAGGAAATATACGATTTCTTTAATATTGTAATACATTCATGACTGTAGCACATCATGCACTGCCCAAGGCTAGAACCACAGCAATACAGAATCAGAATAACTTTCTGAAAGTTCAAATCAATGATTTGATCACCCAAAACAGGACTTAAAACAAACAATCGGTAATTAAAAGGGGTAGTTTGTTAACCAAAATGTTTTTTTTATAAAAGGCACACTGAAAGAGAGAAGTTGTCCAAGTTAAGTAACGAGGCGGCCTGACAGGAAAAGAATTGTGAGAGCCATCAGACCGGAGGTCCTCACGTCATAATAAACAAAAGCTTGTCACGAACAGTCGATACAACGACGGGAACACCAATTCCTATTCTGCTCTGCACACTACGCCCAACTTCACAAAATGCCAGTGAATGTTTGAAACCCTGACAAAACTGCCAACGGGTGCGCATTCCCTGAAAGTGGCAGGACAAACCGGTTTATAATTTCCAACGCCTTTATCGCCTGTCCTGGTGGCCTCTACCGTGATGCGCCCCCGCGTTTACTTTGAAATGCACTGACAACCGCGCAGCAATCGATTGGAGCAAAGCAGTTCAAAAGTCCACGTCCTCTCTACAAAGTAAAATTGAGGAGCCATAGCTTTTATTTATTCTTATCATGAATTTGGGTAGTCGGTTAATCGAGGCGACAGGAAACCCAGGTGCATGCAACAGCCTGTATGGCTAACAAATACAAAATGAGAAAACTCCCTCAGTAATATTCGCGTCCCCCGTAGGAAACATTTTTTTTGGCAAATGCCCGTTTACAACTCTCTGAACTGACACTCTTACCTGGCACGGTAATGGGCTGTTCCGGCGAATGAGAAGACATGAAGTTCGCTTTCCTTTGCCAGGAGCGAGGCTAACTTTTCCAATACTTTTTTTCCTGTCGCTTGTACTTCTCAGTACTGCGTTATTTTACCCTCCCGCCTGATTTCTTTGACACGCAAATGACGCGCAACTCAAGACTTCCTCATTCAACTTCAGCCGCCGAACCTTAAAGGCGCCCTGTGCACATTTACGGCGCGTTTCCAGAGATGGGTCTCCAAGTACCCCGTGGCTCCACAAGGGAAGTCAAACGGTAAAACGTCATTTCTGGTCGTTTGTTAAGGCCAAGGAGGGGTCTTAAAATGTCATGGAGATAATTAACAATACTATAAATTGCACGACGGCCCTGAAAGTGGAGTGAATTGAGAGGCAACATTCAGACTTTATAATAAAGTGTCTTCCAAAAATGGGAAGTAAAACCAGACTGAGCTAAATAAAGATAATGGATCGATATCGGTAGTCTTGACAACAGACAATGCACCAATTATTAAACCCATCCCATGAAGCCAAAGTGGGACAGCTCCATTGGGGGACGAGTAGAGAAATGTAAGTAAAAGTGGCAGGTTGATATCGGTAAGAGATATGCACGTTAAAACTTGGCAATGACTAACTTAGCTTTATTTGTAACTCCTTATTGGTCCAGTGTGAGTGTTTGTGGGTGTGTATACGAGGGTGCCTTGCGATGGATTAGCATCCCCATCATACAGTAGGTTTTGTTCTGAGTCCAGGACTAGGAATTAAAACAATGTATCAGTCAGCTTTGTAAATTAATTAAGAATTTAATTTGAAGAATGAGTGCATTCTGTGCCCTGTATGCATCTGTTCTGTTTGTTCAGTGTACATTTTCTGAGTGCTCATTGAAGCCATTAAATGTTGATGCATGTGGGATTTATTTTTTATTTTTTATTTTTTTTGAGAAATGTGCTTCAGTTTTCTTCAGCCTCAAGTTTTTACATGTATAATGCAATGCATGTTTACCAGTAATTTTATAGAATGAATTCATCTTGAACATTTTCACATTTATTGTACATATTTTTAATGAATATGGTATTCAAATGCACAACAACTTTAGTAATCCATCCACCCACCTGTCAGTCAATAAATCCATTTATTAATTTCTTTGCTCACTGAGGCCATTATAGGGCAATTGAAGGGCAGAACCAGGAGAATTGTGCACAAACCAGTAAGTAGCCACCCCTGGTCATACTGCACTGTACACTCATACAAGGTCTATTAAGAGTCACCGGTCACCACCTTAACTGCTTATTACTGGAACATTGACAGAAGCCATGTAATAGGCCCTGCTTGTTCTCAGAGGTGGTCAACTAAAAAGACAGCTTCTTGTTTAAAAAGACAGCTTCAGCTCATATGATTCCCTGCTTCTACTTACATCTGATGGGAACACAATCTTACAGGAATTTACTTATGAATATTGTAATTTAAAGCAAACACAGTAAGAGTGAACAGTATAGCTAAACACATACCGGCGAATGAAAAATATGGTATATGTAAGTAATCACACAATATAGAGTCCCCAACTGTTGCATAATAATAAGCTCAGAGGTGAAGATAGATGTAAACAGGATCAAATTAAATATTATGGAGTTTCTGTTTCCATATATTAAACACTAACTTTTGTCATCAAATCTTTTGTGTTTAGTTAAACTTCGGGTTATCTTCCCTTTGCTGGAGAATGCTGCTTTTTGTGAGTCACTTAGTGATGATGTTTCTTTCCCAGCATAACAAAAGAACAGTAAGACCTTTGACATTATTCAGATTTCATTTAGGGAGGATTTTTTAACTTTTAGTAAAAATAACGACAGCTCCCTTACAGATGAATCATTATATATTCTACCCTCTTTTTCCAGTTCTTGTCTTCCCATTTCTCTTCCTATAACTTATTTATATTAAGCATCTGTAACTTGGTGGCTGAGTAGGACCAAACAGCTCTTGGACAAGATATAAAATGACATAGTATGACAAGATTGACTCTCGTATGAAATGCACAATAATGAGATACCATTCTCAAACTTGCAAAATGCAGTTCATGGTTTTGGGTTTGTGGCAGAGGCTATCCCAACAGAATCAGGACAAGGCAGGAACCAACCTTGGATGGAGTGCCATATGACCTGTAAGAAATGGAGAAGGGCTCATCCCATGGCAGTCACATGATGGAGGAACAGGAGGACAAAGATTGGGGGAGCCAAGATGGTGCCTTTTCTCAAGCATTTGAGCTCCCCTCATATAGCGGTTTAAACATTGTTTCTTGTGGTTAATGGGTACTGAATTTGTGGATTCATTTTTAATTTTTGATCTTTTTGGTTCTTTTTTTGATACCTGTCTTTGACTTTTTACTTTTTTGTCTGACTGTTTTCAGATTTGCTATGTATATTGTGAAAGATGCTATATAGGCACCCGACCCGACACAGACTGACACTGGAGGCACAGGTGAAAATCAGCAAAAAGATTTTATTTTTCTTCCGCTGGAGGATCACATCTTCCCCGTGTCCCTCTGCTACAGCACAGTCCCAAAACACACCAACAGAAAAACCCAAAAACACCGTAAAAATTACTCCTCTGCCTCCACTCCTCCCAGGCAGCTTTGTCGTCGTCCTCCTCCTCCCAACTCTAGCACCTTGATTAGTGGCTGCAGGCTTCTTTTATAGCCCACCCGGAAGTGCTCCAGGTGGTAATTGGCCTAATTAGGCTGCACTTCCGGGTGTGACAACGTTACAGCCCACATGGGCTCAGGAAGCCTTGCAGCTCCCCCTGGCGGTGGCCACAGAGCTCAACAAGGATGAGCTCCTGTGTAACCTAATTGTGGCCCTGATGCAACCCAAGTGTTCCGGGGGAAGTAATGTGCATCCCATGGCTGCTCCCCCTGATCCCGTGCCAAAGGGGCACCCTGGCTGGGCATGGGTCCCGGCCATCCATTACAATATATTTGGGTACTGTTTCTGCATGTTGTGCATGACTTCCTGGTAGCTTAGTTCTTCTGCTTTTTGTGTTTCAGACTTGTTTGAATAAACTTTTTTTTTTTTTTTTTTGCTTGACACTATTCCATAAAAATGGGTACACCCCAAAAGATTTTCAGAAAATCATCCCTTTAGAATTAATATTTTCAGTGAGATCCTGTACCATAAAACAGTCCAGCAAATCTGGCGTATTGGATGCAAATGAGATTTTCCAGTACAAAAAACAGTTCTGGAATTTATTTTTATAAAATATATATAAATAACCATAAATAAAATATTAATTTTCATAGGGATATATGCATTTATGCTGAGTACTATAAATTTAACATCATGCCTGGTTCACTGGATTGAAAAAAAATATTTACTAAAGTATTATGTGACTATTATGTTATAACCAGAGTATGTACTGAGCACCTAGGCAGACAAAGGGAATACAGTATGTGCAAACTCCACAGGATTATTGACTGGGCCAAGATTCACACCCTGTATCCCTGGAGTTATGACATAACACAGGTCTCACTACTACACCACCAAAGTATCATTAACTCTTGGGAATTAAGTCAGATGTACAGTACAGGCCAAAAGTTTGGACACACCTCCTCATTCAATGTGTTTTCTTTATTTTCATGACTGAAGGCATCAAAACTATGAATGAACACATGTGGAGTTATGTACTTAACAAAAAAAGGTGAAATAACTGAAAACATGTTTTATATTCTAGTTTCTTCAAAATAGCCACCCTTTGCTCTGATTACTGCTTTGCACACTCTTGGCATTCTCTCGATGAGCTTCAACAGGTAGTCACCTGAAATGGTTTTCACTTCACAGATGTGCCTTATCAAGGTTATTTAGTGGAATTTCTTGCTTTATCAATGGGGTTGGGACCAGCAGATGTGTTGTGCAGAAGTCAGGTTAGTTGGACGATCATTTATTTTTCAACAGGACGATGACCCCAAACACACCTCCAGGCTGTGTAAAGGCTATTTTACCAAGAAGGAGAGTGATGGAGTGCTGTAAATGGTCATGAAAATAAAGAAAACACATTGAATGAGGAGGTGTGTCCAAACTTTTGGCCTGTACTGTATTTTTATTGATTATTTTCTGGTGTTGCAATCCAGCAGAGAGGATAAAAGTAATTGTTTGTATGCTTGATGAGTCGTTTGTGTTTCTTTGGAGTGGCCAAAAAACACAAAGCTTGGCGTATCAAAATAAGAACATGCCTTTTTTAAATAGTATTTTATAGGGGAATGTCCAATACTTCGGGCTAGGAAAAGAAGAAGTGATAAATTAGGAGTGGATTAAAGGTCACTAGATGTGAACTGCTTATTAGTTAGAACAGGTTATCTCAGCAAGCAAGGCAGTTGACAACTGGTTGTGGGCTGTCATCTAGACAGACAATTAGAAGCAAAGCAGCTTGAATGTAGGCTAAGCACCTGAAGAAGCAAATAGAAACAAGACAGAGTGGGGATAAAACTGGTTGCTACTGAGTTTTTGTGAATTGGCAAATAGAAGCACAGACACCTGGGGGTTGTCTAGCTAGATAACCACAAAACAGTTTTTACACCATTAGACAAGTGACTGAAAAGAAATAAGCAGGATAACAACATCTACTACTGAACTAGATATGGATGATTTTTAAAGGACTAGATAGCTGCCATTGAACACGTTCATTTTTTCAGAACAGTCTGACAGTCCGTGGTGAAACATGTAGTTAAACACTACTGAACAACCAGCTGTCTTTCACAAAGATACCGACAAATTCACAGGAACAAAATAACTTAATTTAAACTTTTCTAGGCCTAAAGCTCGTTCCCATCCTTGTCCTGCTGTTCTACCAAGGTTACACAATTAAAACAGGCTTTTAATGTGTGAATCACACTGTGCAGATTTTCCCCAATTATGGCAATCCATAACCAGTAATAGAATAGCTTAATTTATACTGATATGATATTGTTATATCACCTCGCCATGCACCACTAAGTGTACTAACAACATTGGTTCATTAAAAAAAAATACATTCAAAACTGCATCAGTGATAGACTGTTTATTCTAGTCCAATATATTTCTCAAAATCCCAAATTTAAAAAACCAGCACACCAGTCACCATAATGAACAGTTTGCAAATAAAGCTCCTAAAGCTTCAAAAAATTCAATACCACACAGAAACAGCCCAGTACTCACTATGCTATATTAACTGTAAAGATCCACTGTCCTGTGTTAAAATCTTGGATCCAGTCTTGGTCCCTGTGGAATGTCCATATTCTTCCAGTGTCTGGTTTGATGTTTTCCCAGGTACTCTACATCTGTGAAAATGTGCAGCATATTCTAAATTGGCCCAGCATTAGTGTGTTTGTGAATGGGCAATGGACTTGTGCCAATACTGTCTTAGTCTCTGGCCCCCTGCAACCATAAATTGGATTAGTGAATGTGAGAAAAATTTATATTATTTGGAGAATGGTTCCTCTCACATTAGTGATTAATGCATGTGCATCTTGAGCCAAACAATAACACCAGCTTGACTCTCCAGACTTTGTGTTACCCCTAAGCTGAATGTGAATTGTGATGCACAAAACAGGCATTGTAAAACAATACAGGGCCGTGGTGTGCTCCTATTAGATTAAACCACCACTACTCTTAACAAAACAAAGAGTTCAAGATTTTGATTCATTTGACTGATTATTTATATATATATATATGTGTGTGTGTGTGTGTTATTTTCTGCCTTATAGAAGATGGATATGTTTGTAAAATGTATGGAATGAAAACATGGTGACTGTACTCCTGCTGAGTGTGTATACCCAGAAAGCTGAGCTGTTAAAAAAGATACTGTATATTTAGAGACCGACAGAGTGATGCATATAAAGTTACATTGCTGATAGAGCTCTATGTTGCAGTTCTCATATATTTTAAAGTTTATTTAGGGTCATTTGGTATTTCTTTGCCTTGTAGTACTTCTCTTTTGTGCTCTCAGTTTGCTTGTTTTTGTCTTTGGTTTTCCTTTACCCCTTTGTTCATGTTTTCTTATAAATGGTTTTGAGCCTTTGCTTATTTACAACTACTGTCTAGCCTGTTCCTTGTTCTTGTTCCGTTGTTTTCTTTTGTATGTCCTCGACTGTATGTAACCATTTCCCTTTTCAAATACTCTTCATATAGTTCTGCATGGTGGTGAAGTGGTTACTGCCCCACATTTCCTGTATACAGACCCACATGCTGTCTATATGGATGCTTGTTTGTTCTCTCCATGGACAATGGAGACAATGGCTTTTTCCCCTTCACATTCCAAATACAGGATAGGTTAAATGATGACTGTAAAACTGGCCCATATAAGGAGGTGTAGTTATGGTCTGTAGTGGACTGTGCTGGCGTTTGCTTTGTAACTGGTACTGCCAGAATGGGCTCTGTCCGCTGCACCCTCAGAATGTATTAAGCACATTTAATAACGAATAATTCTGCAGGCAGCTGACACCATGTCCAGCTTTAACTTCTAGTGCTTTCACAGTAATCCAGAGCTCAATATAACATGAAACTGATGATTGATTGGTGAATACCCCTAATATTTGACAGAAGGAGGCGTACTGCAGCATTTCATCACACCTCTAACTTGCACTGCAATACAGACATGTGTTTTGATCTTTTCATTATACAGTATGCAAATTCCCCCTGTGACTACTAATTCTAAATGCCTTCAAGCTGAGCCCTGTCACCCTCACAGTGCAGCAGCTCCAAGATAACTCATTACAGTAATGTTTCCAAAAATTGGAAGCGGATAGCTTGGCGAATTAAGATACCTGTGCTATTTGTTATGAATAGGAAGCCACTTACAAATTATGTATCTACTGCAGATAAGGTTCTGATGAGGTTTTCTTTTACCTTGGTGTAGAAAAAAAGGATCACTGAGGAAACTTTGACATTCTTGCATAGGAAGTGTCACAAACCACCTCCACTACACAACTGAAAAACAAGCTGTATTGGCAGCGAATAATGTTTGTTCTGTTTTGTCTGTCACAGCTCAGTTGTAGTGATTCATCTTCAAACGGCACAACTCAATGAATTTCACAGTTCTAAAGCATGGCAAAGGATTGAAAACTGAACCATATTAAATCAAGCGTCTGGAGTGTCACTCAGCGTTCTGCCAAGACTAACATTAATCACACCTCCTGCTACATGTTCATGTTGAATCTGTACTTGAATAATACCTCCTGGTAGAATTTCTGTTTTAGCCTAGCCAGTCTGAATGCCATGCTAGAAAAATTGATTGTCTCTTCCTGTAAAGTAAATGTGTGAGTAAAGGTTTTATATTTTTTAATTTGCACACATGATGAGATGGTATAATGAAAATGGTTTATAATATCATAATTTATATGCATATTTGTGCACATGGGCTTGTGGCATGAGTTAAAGGAGTGGTTATTTTTTAATTTTTGGAAGAGCTCTTCTACTTTTCATTATTTTTCTTTTTTTCTAAAAAAAATACATATGTTATATGCATGTATTAGCAGAAGTACACTTTGCTGCCCGGGTAGAATACAGTGCAGGAGTGATCACTAAATAAATTCCCAGGTTAGAAAAAACTTTTGAACAAAACAGAGCCAATGGTTCTTCCCCTCTACAAATGGGCAATCTGTGCAAAATTTTGCGAACATAGCTTCAATGGTGTGGATTTGCATAATGGACAAACTCACAAACACACTCTCAGCTTTATATATTAATTATTTTCTGGTATGCTTTGCCAAAAGATATACTATAATACAGTAAATCAATTTTATCTGGCATTCATATCAATAAAATATGAGGTATCATACTTGAGGTTTGAATTTGTTTCTAACTACATCCATTTTCAACAAACTTTTATCATTTGTAAGGTGTTCTTAAAGAAGAGTATGGTACATTCCAGAGACAATATCAAAAAGGACCACTCAGGGAGGAAGGTCTCTGTACAGTGTTGTTTGAAAACAGGAACCACCAGGGCCAGTAAGTTTTGAATTTGTCATGAGGGACTTTTAAGAATGATATGAAGCAAGAACAAGAAATATGTAGAAGCCCTAGAAGATTAGCAGAAGCCTACTAGAACTCCTCAGGGAGAATAGCTGGCAAAAGTGAGATAAGGCACATGAGGCCCTGCTCTTAAAAATTTGCATGCCCTTACATGTAAAGCATACCCAGGGCTCGGGAGTCAAAATATACCTCTGTGAGCTAGAAGTCATTAAGTTGCACAAGGCACTTCTGTATCCACCTTAAACTCTAGGCTGGGTTTTATAGGTGTTAGCTGGAAAAAAGACACTGCCAAGGAACAGGAGAAATTAAGGTTTAGTGAGATATACATGAGATGAGAAATGAAAAAAAACTTGGTGCCACTTTGTCAGATGGGAAAATGGGGAAGTCAGTCTAATAACCATCCTGGTGGAGCAGCAAGGTTTTAATTGTTTTGTCACCATTCCTATGTTGCCTTGTCTTTTCCATTTATGTTGTTGAAGAAATACACCTTTGTCAAAGATAAATGGCTTGACATTAATACAGTTTAGAAAGATGTTTATGGGGTTCCAGCCATTTACACATTATAAGAATATGTAATACTGATTTATCTTTGTAATACAGCAGGTGGATTCATACACCATAACTCTTTGATAAAGCTCTTTCAGTAGTGTACGATGCCATGGAAAAATATGTGGAACCTGCACACATCCAACAGGTCAATTAATTATTTCCAGTCAAACTGATGTCAGATTTTTCAACTGCAACCTGATACCATACATAGCTATTAAACTAGGTCCAAGGGTTATAAGGTGGCAGTAATATCTGGTAGAGCACAGTGCCTTTTCCCCCTTGAATAACTGCCACTGAATACCAAAAACAGTTAAAAGTTTAAAGTCATTTCATTTATAAATAACATTGTTCAAGTCACTAATCACACAATGGGTATAGAAGTGCAAATCAGATAAATATTTAAGAGCTTTATTACACCATCTCTCTCTTACCAAGCAGGTGTTTGTTACTTTCTATATGGTACAATGGCTCACCTATGCACTCACTTTTGCATTCCTAAAATCATCCCATTTCCTTCCCATGTCCTGGTAAGTCCAATTTCTGATGCTGCCTGGTGTTCTAGAATGCAACTAAGTAAGACTTGAGTAGTTCCAATTTGGAAGCTGAAAGATTGGAATTAGGGTGGTTGTCCAAGTGTAAATGATGTGTTCCAAGTGTGGGTAATAGTCCGAACCCTTCAAGAATGGACTACTTAATTCTCTTTTTAATGGTCTTCCAGCAGAAAGTTATAACATGTTCAGAGTGCTGCTGCAGGGGCTTGACTTTAAACAAAATGCAATGATTGTTGAGATAGGAAAAGGCCCGCCACGAATACAAAGAGAAGAAAGACTGGGAGATACAGGAGTCATAAGCAAACCAAAAGTAACCTGCTTTAAAACCAAAATAAAAATCCTAATGTTGTAGTCAACATTTCAGAACCTAGTTGTTGCCAAAAATCTATAAACCCAGAAATGATTTTTTATTTTTTATTTTCAGAAGTATCCACAAACTCAGATAATCCAAAAATCATATAATGACCTGTGATGTCACATGGTGCACAGCCTTGGATGTCACTTTATAACAACTACCTGGCAACCATTAGCAGGAAAATATCAATGTCTATGAAATTCAAGATGGTGTCGTGGGAATAAACAAAAGATATTGGCACCATTAAAATGTCCATAACTGCAAAAAACAATGGTAGAAGTAGATTTAGTGACGTCAAAAACAAGTACGGAATAAGAAAAAACAAAAAACAGCACAGCATAATATAAGAGAAATGTGCAGACTAGTGGCAGTTACAAAAATAACCACACTACCTAGGAGTCGGCTTGTCTGCACTGGCATTCTGTCTGTTGTTGAGTCATAGCAAAAAAAAAAACCCTACTACAAAGTCATAGAAATGTTTGTTCTAAAATGACTATCCATGTTGTTTACCCTATATAAAAACTATAAACTATTAATCTTATGAAATCAGAATGTAATACAGATGGCCACTTATGGCAGTGTGTTATTTAGAGGTAACTGGCAATGCTCAAACTAATTTAGAAATGTTACTACAAGGAAGATGGACGCACACAGTATTATTTTCAGCTGTTACTTTATTTTTGAATTTGTGGTATAGCTTGTTTATGAGAATTGTAAAACATGTTATTGAATTTTATTTCCAGACATTTGAAGGGGACAAGAAGGTGAAGAAAATAGGCACTGAAAATATGTTTAATTCTTGAAAATACAACAATGGAAGGGCAAGATCCTCTTCTCACCTAAAGGTAATGGAAACCCTTTTAAATAGATAATTTATCCACAGGGCTTGAACTGAGCTGGTACAGAGTACTGGCATATGTTCATTTTTTGTTCTTTGTTAGCACACTGGCATGCATAATGCATCATGAATAACACACCATGATCTCTGATCAAATGTACGTATAAACAGAGAATACCAGCACTTATGTGTCTCTAATTCAGGCACTGGTTATCCACACAAATGATTCATGTCCAAACCTGAAAAGCAGGTTTTGAGATATGGCAACAGTATCTTATGTTACAGTTCCCTCCTGTAATTAACAACTATCACCTGTCACTTGAAAACAAATCCTAGAAAGTATGATGAACAATAAAGCAATATAGAAACTGAGCTACAGTAACTTGAAATGCAAGTTTTGTGTATATTTCTCTTTCCCACATCGACAGGACTACAGCTTCATGATAGGGTTTGAATTTCAGGTCTGATATCTGTCCCTGTTGTGTCTGAACATTTTTTTTGCTTCAATGTGGGTTTTTCTCCCAAGATATTCTTGTTTTCTTACCACACCCTAAAGACATGAATGTTCAGTCCTTTTAATTATGCACTTTATTATGGACTTACCACAGGGTTGGTTCTTGCCTTGTATTTGATGCTGTCAGGATAGGGGTCATCCTACTGTAGGTGAAGACAGACAAATCACTATGAGAACCCCTACACAACATGGCAATCAAATTAAATAAATTTGGCATATAGAGCATATAGTGCTTTTAGATTATTTCAGGTTGTTACAGATAAAAAATGTAACAGAGACTCACATTGACTACTTTTTGTTTTAATTCTAAACCTCATTTACTCTCACCCTTTATACCACAGATCAGTAGTTAGGCTCTTCTTGGATGTTTTAAGGTGAAGGTGGCATCTTTACCCTCAACACATCATAAATTCCACCAATGCTTTTTCAAACAATTTTGATGCTGCTTGAGAAATAACAATTCATCACCACTAATCTGAAAATGTTGCCTTCTAACACAAACATAGAAAAAGTTTTAATGGACATTAAAATGCTAACAAAATGTGTTTTTTTCCATGTAGACTTTCAGTCCTATTATTGAATAGGCTAAACTCTGCTTAACCTCTCTGATCAAATAATATGAAGTAACTAAAAGATGTATTTGCTGGAATAAAAATTATGGACATAATGTAATAGTAATAAGGCAGCATGATGGCACAGTAGTAGCACTGTTGCCTCACAATTAAGGATACCAGTGTTTGCATCCTGGGTCCTGCTTGCATGGAGTTTGCATGTTCTACCCATGCCTGCATGGGTTTCCTACTGGGGCTCTAGTTGCAGGTTAGATGGATCAGTAATGCTAAAATGGTCCTAGTGTTTGTGTGTTCACTCAGCAATGGACTACACCCTGTCTAGGGATTGTTCGTACCTTTTGCCCTTTAATTTGCCTTTTACTTTTATGGCTCAGGATAAAGCAGATATCTAAAATGGATGGATGAATATATGGTAACAGTAACAGCCAAGGAAAATATAATGGGTAACTAGATTAAATGCCTTATCATTAGACGAACTAAGCATTACAATACAAAAATGAAAAGAGAGGACAACTGTACAATGAATAATCCTACATCAAGAGCACTGATCTTTCCTGTATTTTACTGCCACATAACTATAGAATAAAAATGGGTGGTATGTTGCTGTTGTTCCCAGAACTGTGAGGCAGCAACGTAAACACTTTGCCTCAGTGATTCCCATGTTAGCAATAATGTGAAGTGAGCTGGCTTAACTGGTGAATTAGCAAGAAATTTTACTATGTCATAAATAGTATCATACAAATATTTTAGTGAATAATATTAACCTTACTTTCTTTTTTACATTTTATGCAGTGTTCGGTGTGTAGTCTATGAAGCCAGTGTAGGAGGATATTCAAGAACTGAGTCTGATCTCTTGAGCCTATAAGGTTCATTTGCTATATAGAAAACTAGCAAAAATAAAAGACAAATAAACTTGAACATGCATCTGCTGTTGAGAATGTTAAAATGTAGTGAAAATGTTTTCAGTCACACTTTACTGGTACTGATTTTTAAGAATAAAGGGGATGTTCAGAGCTGTAGTAACTACAGTGGGATAAAATTGATGAGCCACAGCATGAAGCTATGGGAAAGAGTAGTGGAAGCTAGGTTAAGAAGGGAGGTGATGATTAGTGAGCAGCAGTATGGTTCCATGTTAAGAAAGAGAACCACAGATGCAATGTTTGCTCTGAGGATGTTGATGGAGAAGTATAGAGAAGGCCAGAAGGAGTTACATTGTGTCTTTGTGAACCTGGAGAAAGCATATGACAGGGTGCATCGAGAGAAGTTGTGGTATTGTATGAGGAAGTCGGGAGTAGCAGAGAAGTATGTAAGAGTCGCACAGGATATGTACAAGGGAAGTGTGACAGTGGTGAGGTCTGCGGTAGGAGTGACGAATGCATTCAATGTGGTGGTAGGATTACATCAGGGATCGACTCTGAGCCGTTTCTTATTTGCAATGGTGATGGACAGGTTGACAGATGAGATTAGACAGGAGTCCCCTTGGACTATGATGTTTGCTGATGACACGGTGATCTGTAGCGAGAGTAGGGAGCAGGTTGAGGAGACCCTGGTGAGGTGGAGATATTCCCTAAAAAGGAGAGGAATGAAGGTCAGTAGGAACAAGACAGAATACATGTGTGTAAATGAGAGGGAGATCAGTCAAATGGTGAGGATTCAGGGAGTAGAGTTGGTGAAGGTGGATGAGTTTAAATACTTGGGATCAACAGTACAGAGTAATGGAGATTGTGGAAGAGAGGTGAAAAAGAGAGTGCAGGCAGGGTGGAATGGGTGGAGAAGAGTGTCAGGAGTAATTTCTGACAGACGGGTATCAGCAAGAATGAAAGGGAAGGTCTACAGGATGGTAATGAGACCAGCTATGTTATATGGGTTGGAGACAGTGGCACTGACCAGAAACAGGAGACAGAGTTGGAGGTGGCAGAGTTAAAGATGCTAAGATTTGCATTGGGTGTGATGGGGATGGACAGGATTAGAGGGTCAGCTCAGCTTGGACGGTTGCAAGACAAAGTCAGAGAGGCGAGATTGTGTTGGTTTAGACATGTGCAGAGGAGAGATGCTGGGCATATTGGGATAAGGATGTTAAAGATAGAGCTGCCAGGCAAGAGGAAAAGAGGAAGGCCTAAGAGAAGGTTTATGGATGTGGTGAGAGAGGACATGCAGGTGATGGGTGTAACAGAACAAGATACAGAGGACAGGAAGATATGGAACAAGATGATCCGCTGTGGCAACCCCTAACAGGAGCAGCCGAAGAAGAGGAAGAAGATTATCAGTCATTAAAGGGTGGTGGGGAGTCACAATTAATAACAAATGTACAGTAAAATACAGTACATTAATGACTAGAATCCAAGATTGTTTTGTAGACAGTCATGACAAATTTTAAAAAGGTTTAAATTCTATAATATAACATGAAAAGACTTGCTAAATGTAACAAAACAAATATGACAATTTCTCAACACCTGCTGTAGTTACTTTTGCCACATGTCTCTGCCTGCTTTTTCCTAGAAACTCAACTCATTTAACCCTGTCTTTATGGAATTCTTCTTCCAAGCTACAAATGTTTTGGAAATGAAATTTAAAAAAAAAAATTAAACATCAAAAACCTGCCAGGCAGCAGAAATGAACTTCCATCCTGAGAGATGCCACCAAGAGCCACTAGCCCCTTTGTTTACATTCTGAGAAGAATTATATGCACTTACTAGTAGTAATTACTATTATGTTAGTACAAATACATTACATTCAGATAAATGCATACAATGCTAATGACATACTTATGAAGTGAAACAATAATTTTAAACTCCCAGCTAAATAATTGTGCAGGAGCAGTTCAAACCTGTGAACTGTAAAAAAAACAATATAGGATATACAGAGATGGGGCTTCAAGTATAAACGGTGTGAACGCACAAAAATGTTGCATACATCTTATTCCACGCTCATGACGAGATGTTTAAAAACTAAACTTGGCATAAAGCCACGCACATTTTGACGGCAGCGTACGCATGTTTCTGCTTAGTTTTGCAAACAGGTGACACCCAGCGTCAAAGCAGTGCTACTGTTTCTGTGTCATCTCCTTTTCTTTTTTAGATTCACATCCATGACTCTGGTTTTATCAAATACATCAAAATTAATTGCATATTATTTACATATTTAAGGCCCTTGATTGTAACCATTCTATTACAATATAATGGTGCACGGAATGGCCAAACTATTTCAACTATCATAGCTGCCTTAGCGTTGTTAGAAGACATAGCAAATGGAAGAATTAGAAGTGAGAGCATATGTACAGATGATGACTGCTAGCTTCTAAGTTGATTTACATTTCCAAGATCTATCATCTTGGAGCTGTGTGCTGTTAGAATACTAGAATTTATACTCAATTTCATTTTTATGATAACATGTATTAAAGTATGTGTATTACATTTAACATTTGTTATTAATAATTAAACATGTGGAGGCACGGCAGCGCATTAGTAGTGATGAGCTGGTGCCCCATCCAGGGTTTGTTCCTGCCTTGCGCTGTGTGCAGGGTGGGGCATGTACATGTGCGTTAAAATTCATGTTGATTGGGATTTATAAAGGGAGTGGAACTTTGCTTATACACAGTTTTATGCATCTGAATTTTTTTTCTGTGTACACACATTTCTAGTTTTGTCCGTACGCTATGTTTTAGTGTAAATTCTATGCAAGGCATTATACATGAAGCCTAGGGTGAGGATTCTGATTTTCTAATGGTCATTGGTAATGTAATCAGTTTAAATTAGAGAGTAAGAAGAGAGTAATGGAAATTCAGAGGAAATCAAAAGATGCTTCTAGACCAGGGGTGGGCAATGTCTGTCCTGGAGAGCCGCAGTGGCTACAGGTTTTTGTTTCAGCCCAGTTTCTTAATGAGAAGTCAATTATTGCTGATGAAGCACTTATTGCTTAAGTGACATTTTGAGGCTTCATTATAGTGGTCTTGCTTGTTAAGGTTCTCCGCCCTTAATTGCTTATTTTAATCTTAAACTGCTGCATTTAGTGTTTTAATAGCTCCTTATTAGCAATAAGATGTAAAAGACAAAGCAGCCAGTGGTTCTCTAGCTAGCATTTTTCCAATTACATTTGTGTGTGTTCATCATGCACTGTTTGATTTAATAAAACACTTAATAGAAAAATGTGACAGACTGAACATTATCTGTTTTAGGCTTCAAATCATTTGGATTATATCCTTGGAAAGATAAAAATCTACGATATAAGAGCCCTACATTGTGCAGACTAACAAGCCATAAAATTAACTAGGGTCTGAGATTGGCAAGGATTGGTTTCTAATTAAGCAATTGGGTTAAAAGGAAAACCTGTAGCCACTGCGGCACTCTAGGACCGACACCCTGTTCTAGACAATAAAATAATATAAAACAAATGCACATCTTAATGTATAAGAAACATATAAGTTATTGAAGATATTGTATCAAGTGTTAAGATTCAGTATTGTATGATTTAGTGTATTCTAATTATACTTATGCCTTTCCTTATCAGAGAAGACATTAATAAGTGGTAGTATTATTTAATACATAAATTAAAGGAATATTTTTGGAAATTTTTGTAATTCCTAAAACTTAACAAAGTTAGCTGCCTGAAAAAAAATTCAGATTTTTGATATCATTTAATTATTTTTCTTCTTTTATATTTATATATGAAACACACAGTAAATAAGATTAGGATAAAAAAGGGATACAGGTGGGACTTGAACCACAAATTCTTGCATTCAGACATGCTGTTATCCACACTATTCTTCAATTGCCATAGATTGTCACTATAATTGCTGTTTCAGACTATTATATGCAAAAACATCTGTGCAGTTTTCTGTGATATTCTTCACTATTAAATTAAACTTTTAGTCAAGTTGGATTTTCCTGGGTCCCAGAGCCAGAGCCAGAGAGAGATCATGAGTTTGATCTGTTAGTGAATGTTATCTGCAAATGGCAAAGAATTTATCAGGCAGTCAAACAGGGACTTGCACCTTTATTTTTTTAATTAGTTCTTAGTATTCTTTGTAGTTTTTTGTTTTTAAGTGGTCTTTTGGTGCCGCAAGGCACACATACATAAACTCAGAGCCTACAATGGTGTGAAAAACTATTTGCCCCCTTCCTGATTTCTTATTCTTTTGCATGTTTGTCACACAAAATGTTTCTGATCATCAAACACATGTAACCATTAGTCAAATATAACACAAGTAAACACAAAATGCAGTTTTTAAATGATGGTTTTTATTATTTAGGGAGAAAAAAATCCAAACCTACATGGCCCTGTGTGAAAAAGTAATTGCCCCCAAACCTAATAACTGGTTGGGCCACCCTTAGCAGCAATAACTGCAATCAAGCGTTTGCGATAACTTGCAATGAGTCTTTTACAGCGCTCTGGAGGAATTTTGGCCCACTCATCTTTGCAGAATTGTTGTAATTCAGCTTTATTTGAGGGTTTTCTAGCATGAACCACCTTTTTAAGGTCATGCCATAGCATCTCAATTGGATTCAGGTCAGGACTTTGACTAGGCCACTCCAAAGTCTTCATTTTGTTTTTCTTCAGCCATTCAGAGGTGGATTTGCTGGTGTGTTTTGGGTCATTGTCCTGTTGCAGCACCCAAGATCGCTTCAGCTTGAGTTGAAGAACAGATGGCCGGACATTCTCCTTCAGGATTTTTTGGTAGACAGTAGAATTCATGGTTCCATCTATCACAGCAAGCCTTCCAGGTCCTGAAGCAGCAAAACAACCCCAGATCATCACACTACCACCACCATATTTTACTGTTGGTATGATGTTCTTTTTCTGAAATGCTGTGTTCCTTTTACGCCAGATGTAACGGGACATTTGCCTTCCAAAAAGTTCAACTTTTGTCTCATCAGTCCACAAGGTATTTTCCCAAAAGTCTTGGCAATCATTGAGATGTTTCTTAGCAAAATTGAGACGAGCCCTAATGTTCTTTTTGCTTAACAGTGGTTTGCGTCTTGGAAATCTGCCATGCAGGCCGTTTTTGCCCAGTCTCTTTCTTATGGTGGAGTCGTGAACACTGACCTTAATTGAGGCAAGTGAGGCCTGCAGTTCTTTAGACGTTGTCCTGGGGTCTTTTGTGACCTCTCGGATGAGTCGTCTCTGCGCTCTTGGGGTAATTTTGGTCGGCCGGCCACTCCTGGGAAGGTTCACCACTGTTCCATGTTTTTGCCATTTGTGGATAATGGCTCTCACTGTGGTTCACTGGAGTCCCAAAGCTTTAGAAATGGCTTTATAACCTTTACCAGACTGATAGATCTCAATTACTTCTGTTCTCATTTGTTCCTGAATTTCTTTGGATCTTGGCATGATGTCTAGCTTTTGAGGTGCTTTTGGTCTACTTCTCTGTGTCAGGCAGCTCCTATTTAAGTGATTTCTTGATTGAAACAGGTGTGGCAGTAATCAGGCCTGGGGGTGGCTACGGAAATTGAACTCAGGTGTGATACACAGGGCTATGTAGTTTTAGATTTTTTTTCTCCCTAAATAATAAAAACCATCATTTAAAAACTGCATTTTGTGTTTACTTGAGTTATATTTGACTAATGGTTAAATGTGTTTGATGATCAGAAACATTTTGTGTGACAAACATGCAAAAGAATAAGAAATCAGGAAGGGGGCAAATAGTTTTTCACACCACTGTATATTTTTACTATTGGTTTAAAAAGAATAGTGATGTGTGTAACAAATTGTGTAACAAAATCACCATACAGAGAACAGTACCTCTAGTACTACTCAATATATCAGTCACGAAATCTCAAATCTGTGGGTTTTGAAAAATTCTTTAACACCAAACATAATAAAAACAAGTAAAATCATGCTACCTTTTATTCATTAAGAACAAAACAGTTAAAACAAATATTTGCAGTGGTGCATTTTACACAAGACTGTTTTGTGTTGTATACTTTTAATTTCTCTTTAGATTTTTCCTTTGTATTTATTAAAAGGGGAACAAAGTCTGTTAAGAATTATGATGTATCAAATAATAGGAGGCAGCAGAGTGATAAGGCAGGCAAATTGCTGTGTCATATTATTGGTTTAAATCCTAACAAGGATTTCTTTTATGCGGAGTGGACATATATTCCCAGTGTTTGTGTGGAGTCTTTCTTTTACAGTCCAAAGGCATGCTGGCTGAAATAATCTAAACTGGTACAGAGTCAATGTGAGTGTGTGAGTTCCCATTCCAGGTTAGTTTCAGCTGCCTATGACACTGTATTCAATTTCATGTTTATAGAATATTGTAGGTGGTTGGATGGATGGGTGATTGAATTGGTAAATATAGCAAATAAAATTTTAAGTTAAATGCTTGGCCACTTCCCACATAATTATTTGACGAGGCCAGGGAAGACTCATTCAGTAGATTACAGTGCATCCGGAAAGTATTCACAGCGCATCACTTTTTCCACATTTTGTTATGTTACAGCCTAATTCCAAAATGGATTCAATTCATTTTTTTCCACAGAACACACAACACCCCATAATGAAAACATGAAAAAAGTTTACTTGAGATTTTTGCAAATTTATTAAAAATTAAAAAAATGAGAAAGCACATGTACATAAGTATTCACAGCCTTTGTCATGAAGCTCAAAATTGAGCTCAGGTGCATCCTGTTTCCCCTGATCATCCTGGAGATGTTTCTGCAGCTTAATTGGAGTCCACCTGTGGTAAACTCAGTTGATTGGACATGATTTGGAAAGGCACACAACTCTCTATATAAGGTCCCACATTTGACAGTTTATGTCAGAGCACAAACCAAGCATGAAGTCAAAGGAATTGTCTGTAGACCTCTGAGACAGGATTGTCTCGAGGCACAAATCTGGGGAAGGTTACAGAAAAATTTCTGCTGCTTTGAAGGTCCCAATAAGCAAAGTGGCCTCCATCATCCGTAAGTGGAAGAAGTTCGAAACCACCAGGACTCTTCCTAGAGCTGGCCGGCCATCTAAACTGAGCGATCGGGGTAGAAGGGCTTTAGTCAGGGTGGTGACCAATGACCCGATGGTCACTCTGTCAGAGCTCCAGAGGTCCTCTGTGGAGAGAGGAGAACTTTCCAGAAGGACAACCATCTCTGCAGCAATCCACCAATCGGGCCTGTATGGTAGAGTGGCCAGACGGAAGCCACTCCTTAGTAAAAGGCACATGGCAGCCCGCCTGGAGTTTGCCAAAAGGCACCTGAAGGACTCTAAGACCATGAAAAACAAAATTCTCTGGTCTGATGAGACAAAAATTGAACTCTTTGGTGTGAATGCCAGGCATCACGTTTGGAGGAAACCAGGCACCACTCATCACCAGGCCAATACCATCCCTACAGTGAAGCATGGTGGTGGTAGCATCATGCTGTGGGGATGTTTTTCAGCGGTAGGAACTGGGAGACTAGTCAGGATAAAGGGAAAGATGACTGCAGCAACGTACAGAGACATCCTGGATGAAAACCTGCTCCAGAGCGCTCTTGACCTCAGACTGGGGTGACGGTTTATCGTTCAGCAGGACAACGACCCTAAGCACACAGCCAAGATATCAAAGGAGTGGCTTCAGGACAACTCTGTGAATGTCCTTGAGTGGCCCAGCCAGAGCCCAGACTTGAATCCGATTGAACATCTCTGGAGAGATCTTAAAATGGCTGTGCACCGACGCTTCCCATCCAACCTGATGGAGCTTGAGAGGTGCTGCAAAGAGGAATGGGTGAAACTGGCCAAGGATAGGTGTGCCAAGCTTGTGGCATCATATTCAAAAAGACTTGAGGCTGTAATTGCTGCCAAAGGAGCATGGACAAAGTATTGAGCAAAGGCTGTGAATACTTATGAACATGTGATTTCTCAGTTTTTTTATTTTTAATAAATTTGCAAAAACCTCAAGTAAACTTTTTTCACATAGTCATTATGGGGTGTTGTGTGTAGAATTCTGAGGGAAAAAAATGAATTTAATCCATTTTGGAATTAGGCTGTAACATAACAAAATGTGGAAAAAGTGTTGCGCTGTGAATACTTTCCAGATGCACTGTATTTCTCATGCATGAAAAATGTGATTGTTCTGGAGCACTAAATGTCATTTTAATGACTGGGCTGTAGCCACCCTCACTCTTCTTACCATATTCTATTATGCTTTTACATAATTCATTTCTAAACTAAAACATGCAATAAATCTGTTTAAAGTTTTCCTACAGGAAGTCCTTTTTTCTATCTACACCCAAAGGACATGCATACATATTAGGTTGATTTGCTACTGTAAATTAGTGTTAGTGACCATGTGCGCATGTGTACTCATAAGGACTAGCACCCTTTTCAATGTTGGTCACTGATTTGATCCAAAACTGAAAAACCAAATGAGTGGATGAATGTAAAGAACATCCATCCATCCATCCATTATCCAACTCGCGATATCCCAACTACAGGGTCACGGGGGTCTGCTGAGCCAATCCCAGCCAGCACAGTGCGCAAGGCAGGAAACAAACCCCGGGCAGGGCGCCAGCCCACCGCAGGGCGTGCACTCACAAACACATACCCACACACCAAGCACACACTAGGGACAATTTAGAATTGCCAATGCACCTAACCTGCATGTCTTAGGACTGTAGGAGGAAACCGGAGCACCCGGAGGAAACCCATGCAGACATGGGGAGAACATGCAAACTCCTGTAAAGAGCATGTTATAGTAAATTATATAAAAAAGATCACAAACCAAATATCACACGATCAGTTTATTTTCAAATCATGTATGTTTCCCAGAATTCAGCAAAGAGAAATCTGATTTATTATTGGTAATAAGTTTAAAACATTAATTATCTGGAACTCACAGATATGAATCCAATCCTGATTTCAGTGTCACTGAGGCCTTATAAGGCTTTTCCAGTTTCTGTTATCAATTCATATATAAGGATTAGAAAAGTTTTAGCAAATCACATACAGCTGAATCCCTCACACCGTATCTAAGTATACGGTTGAAATTAGGACCCCTCAAAAGCAAGTATTCATCCAGGTATACATAGTGCCAGTTTAATTCATTTCAAAATCATAGGAAAGGAACAGAGAAGGCATTTAACAGAATTGTGATGTTTTTCATTTGTAATACTTTGTTGCAATCTGTTGTGTTGATAATATCATCTTTAATCCACCCAAAACTGCTGATGTAATTAATAGGTTGATATAAAATATGCATTTAACTTATGGCTTTTTCGTTGTTTATTAAACTTGCTATAAAATCATTCACTCTGGTAAGTAAATTTCTGAGAATCCAAAAAAGTTGCAGTTTTTTTAGTCTTACCATCCAAGCATACTGCAATTCGGACCATTCAAGACTCTTTCTCCCATTATCCTCTATGTGTTGTGGTACAAAAGTAAAACATCATCTGCTTTGTGCCCCATCTTCTCAAATAACAAATTTTTTAACCAAAGGTATATTCTTGAGCAACAAAAGTCCAAGTTAAAGTACCTTATATTAAATGTAAAGTGTTCTTAACTAATAGTCTCCTTTTGAAACCCACTTGGTAATAGTATAGGGTGTTGTACTGTGTTAGCCATTATGGATGCAATGAGAAGTCTAGCAAAATGACACCATTTTTTGGCTAACTAAAAAGATTACAATTTGCAAGCTTTCGTGGCAGCTCAGGCCCCTTCTTCTGGCAAGATGTAATCAATTATGATTATCAGTGATTACATTTTGCCTGAAGAAGAGGCCTGAGCTGCCACGAAAACTTTCAAATTGTAATCTTTTTAATTAGCCAATAAAAGGTGTCATTTTGCTTGATTTCTCATTAAACCCACTTGGTCCAATTTACAGTTGCAGGACTGTACAATTATTAAAATGTATACAGTACCTGTGCATGGACACATATGCTTTGTCCCACTTAAAAGAAGGACACAGGTAATGTACATAATGTACATACCTAAAATTGGAATAAACTGTAAATGAATAGAACATTGTTAAAGAGGGCTTTGGAGGCTCTATCTAAACCTCAAACATTTAGTTTAGTTTGGTCTTTGTTGTTGAAGTGTGTGCTGTCACCATGTCTAGATGAAAAGAGCTTTATCAAACCATCAGGAAGACAATTATACAGTAGATACCTATGAGTCTGGGAAGGAACAGATAAAGATCTCTGAACAACTGAAAATCAACCATTCCACTATGCAGAATATAATCTACAAGTGGAGAAGATATCTGACAAATTGTCCAGGCCAGGCCACCCTAGCAAGATCAGCTCAAGAGCATATTGCAAAATGCTGAAAGTACTCTCTAAGAACCCCAGCTTTTCATTACAGGCTTACAGGTTGCTCTTGCCACTGTTGATAAGAAAGTGCATGAGTCTACCATTTGAAAGAGACTGTACAAATTAAATCTACATGGGAAGTATTCCATAATGTCAGAAAGAACATCAGTGCAAGACAAATATTTGCCTATGAACACCTATGCAAAGACCTGGACTTCTAAAATGTTCTGGATAGACGAGGGATAAAAGACAGAGTTATTTGGCCACAGTACTAAAAGACATGTTTGGCAAAGCCAAAGACCGCATTAGACCAGAAGAAGTTTATACCAACTGTAAAACATGATGGGGGAAATGTTATGGTTTGGGGCTGCTTTGCGATATTAAGGTCTGGGCAGCTCACCATTATAGAATCTACTATGAATTCTTCATTGTACCAGAGGATGCTTGAGATAGTGTAAGACCATCAGGAGACTGAAGCTCATCTTAAAGTGAACCTTGTAACATGACAATGGCCCTAAACATACCACTAAATCCACCAAGGAATGATTGAAAAGAAAGAAATGAAGAGTTCTGGAATGGCCAAGTTATAGTCTGGATCTGAATGTTATCAAGATGCTGATCTTAAATGGGGAGTGCTCACAAAACACTGCTCAAAGATTGCCGAAGGAATTCTGCATGAAGAAGTGGGAACAACTTTCTCCCAGTTGATGTAAGAGATGGCTAGACAGTTATAGAAGTTGCCTAATTGAAGAAGCTATTAGAGTCAGGACTGTATTTACTTTTTCTACAGACAAAAATGGCATACAGTAGATGTTTATTTTTCATTGAATAAATTATTGCAAAGTCAAATTTTCGTTGTTTCTTTTCCAATTACATTACCTTTATCAAAAGATACTATTTAAATGAATATCAAATACCAATATATCCACATGTGTTAACGAAGAAAAAACATTTCATATGGTATACTTATTTTTTTACAAGACTATGGCCTACCTTTAACCTTCTTTTGAGCAAGTAATTAAAGGACCATGCAGAATAATAAGCAAGTTTTATTCTTAAAAATACCCATTCTTTGCTGTAGATGCCGGTTTTGATTTACTGCAGATAACTGTACTTTGGCGAAATTTTGTTTAAAAGTTACTTTTACAGTTTAGTGTTTATTATTTCAGCTCTGTCTTTTAGCACTTATCCCCATAAAAGTAATGTTTCCCCTTAAGTGAGCTGCTGGAGCCACAATATCATTGTCCTTTGTTTAAACGGATGCTTTAAAATGTAGTAATTGTCATTTCTTTAAATGCTGGGTGGTATTACAGCAAATAAAATATCTCACACTCATTTGTTGGATTCAGTGAGACACTACACTTCACCAAAGGTGTGAAACGTTGCAACTAAGAATTAAATAGTGTTTTATTGTCATTGGACCACAGGATGATCGAGTGTCGCTGAGAAAACCTGGCATTTGATTGTAAACATTTTATTAGACTGTTGGTGGTAGAATTAGTGTTCTGAGTACCTTATCTGTCTGTTCAAAATAATGTAGCATTTTTTTCTAAAGCATAAGCAACAATAGCTGCAGTTTTAGACTTTTTCTTTTGTAGATTTTGGTTTACTTGATGATCTGGTATTTAATTGTTAAATTCCCCTACCACTCGTCCGAATGCTTACTCCATAAATTTCCACACACAGTCAGATTTCTTCCAACTCAGTTTAGCCAAAATCTAGTGTAAGACTGTAAAATGCTACAGCTTCTATAATAATGTTTCTGCAGACTATGGAATTCCATCATAACCTAAATCAGGATAGTAAACCTACTGAGTCATTTGAAGAATCCTTGAAGAATTTACTTGGCTCTGTTGACAAATATTTCATATAGAGATGTATTTTCTTCCTTCTATCCAACTATCCATTTGTTTGATGAACCCCCTTATTCCTTTACAGGATTGTGAGGAAGCCAAAGGTTATCTCAGCAGCATTAGTGTCAAAGTAGGAACCAACACTGATCATGACACCAGCCTTTAACTAGTAACATTCACACTCAAACACATACATACACACAAATCCATGCCATTATTCCGAGCACACCAGTTTTAACTTACCAGTTAAAACTAAAACAGGGAGAACATATAAACTGAAACAGAAAGAACTTATTCAATTTAATACAAGAGGGCAGCTCTTGTACAGTTACAGAGAAAATGAGAAAATTCACGCCATGGATAGCATTTGGGCCTTAAAATAAAATTAGAATGGCAGCTTCCTCATTCAGTGTGTTTACATACACACATAATCAGGTTAAGGTGTTATTAAGATGTTACTAAGGATTCTTAATAAACAAGTACTCTTATGGAGTTCCCCTTTGTCAAAATGCTCCTACATCATTAAACTGCACAAAAAAAGAGTTGCACCTTATAATCGGCCATTTTGAATCCAAAAATAAGCATGATGCCTGTGATAATTTTCTTGTGTTTTATAAATATTTTTAGTCAAATTGATACTTTATTTATAGGTTTCTGTTACCAGATTGCACAATGCACACTTTTCTTCCTGGCTGTGTGACTGAAACTTGCAAGGACATGGTACGTGTGCCTCTTGCCTTAAACCTAGTTCTGCTGGAATAATAATAACCCAGGTGTTTTTACTTCAATAAGGTAGGTATTGTGTTAGGTTACTTGACACTATAAAAAAAGTAATCAGACAACTTAAGAGACATTATTTTTAATGTGTCAGCCTACTGCTCTCAGATTGAATTGGTCAGTTTAGCACTGTATGGTCAGCTCATCAACATAAATTTATCAATTTCTGAAGCATTAAGACCGATTATTTCACCCAGGAGAAGGAATAATGCGATCACCTGAACATTTGCCTCTGAAAGTATATTTTGTGGACATATTTACCCCTGGCTGCTGGAAGCATGTTCAAAACTAATATAGACACAGATTATAAATTCCTTAACAGTAACCTGATTATGGGTTTACATGGCCATATAATCAGATTATTCATGGAGAAATCCATCCATCCATCCATCCTCTTCCGCTTATCCGAGGTTGGGTCGCGGGGACAGCAGCTTGACCAGAGATGCCCAGACTTCCCTCTTCCCGGCCACTTCTTCTAGCTCCTCCAAGGGAATCCCAAGGTGTTCCCAGGCCAGCCGGGAGACATAGTCCCTCCAGCGTGTCCTGGGTCTTCCCTGGGGCCTCCTCCCAGTTGGACATGCCTGGAACACCTCGCCAGGGAGGCGTCCAGGAGGCATCCTGATCAGATGCCCGAGCCACCTCATCTGACTCCTCTCGATGCGGAGGAGCAGCGGCTCTACTCTGAGCCCCTCCCGGATGACTGAGCTTCTCACCCTATCTTTAAGGGAAAGCCCAGACACCCTGTGGAGGAAACTCATTTCAGCCGCTTGTATTTGCGATCTCGTTCTTTCAATGATTACCCATAGCTCATGACCATAGGTGAGGGTAGGAACGTAGATCGACTAGTTAATTGAGAGCTTTGCCTTACAGCTCAGCTCCGTTTTCACAACGACAGACCGATGCAGAGTCCGCATCATTGCAGACGCCGCACCGATCCACCTGTCAATCTCACGCTCCATTCTTCCCTCACTCGTGAATAAGACTCCGAGATACTTGAACTCCTCCATTTCGGGCAGGATCTCGCCCCCAACCCTGAGAGGGCACTCCACCCTTTTTCGGTTGAGGACCATGGTCTCGGATTTGGAGGTGCTGATTCCCATCCCAGCTGCTTCACACTCAGCTGCGAACCAATTCAGAGAGAGCTAAAGATCATGGCCTGATAAAGCAAACAGGACAACATCATCTGCAAAAAGCAGTAACCCAATCCTGAGTCCACCAAACCGGACCCCCTCAACACCTTGGCTGCACCTAGAAATTCTGTCCATAAAAGTTATGAACTGAATCGGTGACAAAGGGCAGCCCTGGTGGAGTCCAGCTCTCATTGGAAATGGATTTGACTTACTGCCGGCAATGCGGACCAAGCTCTGACACCGGTTGTACAGGGACCGAACAGCCCTTATCAGTGGCTCCAGTACCCCATACTCCCGGAGCGCCCCCCACAGGATTCCCCGAGGGACATGGTCGAATGCCTTTTCCAAGTCCACAAAACACATGTAGACTGGTTGGGCAAACTCCCATGCACCCTCCAGGACCCTGCTAAGGGTGTAGAGCTGGTCCACTGTTCCGCGACCAGGACAAAAACCACATTGTTCCTCCTGAATCCGAGGTTTGACTGTCCGACGGACCCTCCTCTCCAGAACCCCCAAATAGACTTTTCCAGGGAGGCGGAGGAGTGTGATCCCTCTGTAGTTGGAACACACCCTCCGGTCCCCTTTCTTAAAGATGGGTACCACCACCCCGGTCTGCCAATCCAGAGGCACTTTCCCCGATGTCCATGCGATGTTGCAGAGACGTGTCAACCAAGACAGTCCTACAACATCCAGAGCCCTGAGGAACTCCGGGCGTATCTCATCCACCCCCGGGGCCCTGCCACCAAGGAGTTTTTTAACCACCTCAGTCCCAGAGATGGGGGAGCCCAACTCCGAGTCTCCAGGCTGTGCTTCCTCATTGGAAGGCATGTTAGTGGGATTGAGGAGGTCTTCGAAGTACTCCCCCCACCGACCCACAACGTCCCGAGTCAAGGTCAGCAGCGCACCAGCCCCACCATATACAGTGTTGACACTGCACTGCTTCCCCCACCTGAGACGCCGGACGGTGGACCAGAATCTCCTTGAAGCCATCCGAAAGTTGTTCTCCATGGCCTCCCCAAACTCCTCCCATGCCCGAGTTTTTGCCTAAGCAGCCACCAAAGCCACATTTCGCTTGGCCTGCCAGTACCTATCAGCTGCCTCCAGAGTCCCACAGGACAAAAGGGTCCGGTAGGACTCCTTCTTCAGCTTGACGGCATCCCTTACCGCCGGTGTCCACCAGCGGGTTCGGGGATTGCCGCCACGACAGGCACTGACCACCTTACAGCCACTTCTCCGGTCAGCCGCCTCAACAATAGAGGCACGGAACATGGCCCATTCGGACTCAATGTCCCCCACCTCCCTCGGGACGTGGTCGAAAAAAATCTATCTATATCTACATGGAGAAATCTACATCTGTTAATCAGGTTTTTCATAGAGCAAGAACCTGATTTCTCTAATTGATATAAGGGTTTACATGTAATTTTAGAAATCAGGTTTTTGTGAGTAATTGGGTTATTAAAATGTATGTAAACATGTTTCTTTCACAGAATGAATTATGCTTGACAGTCCATTAGCAGTAAAACTGTACCAAGCTGGAGCCGATCCAAACGTTTCCATCAAGATTGTGCTTTTTTCCTATACTGTTCTATATAAAAATGTACACTGCAGACTTATCAACCACCATGTCCCACAGATTTATCTGAATGGATGGTTTCTGAACAAGATGTTTTTAGGCTGAAAGACCATGATGAATGGTATGGCCTGCCTCCTTGACCACTAATGTGCCACCTGGTGGCAAGCACTGAAAAAATTTGTAAAGCTGCTGTCACATCAATGTATGCCAACCAGAGAAGCCCCATGTGCAGGCTACTTGAAAATTAAACCAGGACATGCCACAGTTTATTTCAGTGTAGTCCTGGAAAGAAATTTTGAGTATTAGAAATAAGTCCAGACCATGACACTAACGTTGTATACCTACAGCAATCTAGTGGCCAAGCTTGCTAGGTCTGACAGGGGAGCATGTGTTAAGAGACACATTTATGTTGGATACTTAAATAATTACCACTTGACGAATATCTTTTCAGACATCTTCAACATTTCCCTGAAGCAGGCAGTAATTCCCAAGTGCTTCAAACCCACCACCATCATACCTACATCACCTACATTAGGTGTGCTTTGAGAAGCTAGTTTTGAGGACACATGAAATCTGGACTTCCCATATCACATGACCCTCTCCAGTTTGCCTATTGCTCAAACCATTCCACTGAAGATGCCATATCATCTATTCTTCATCTGGCCCTGTGCCATCTGGACAAAACAGACACCTATGCTGTGGACAAGATGAAAGAGATGATTATTGACTTCAGGAAGACCCATGCTGTCCACATTGCACTTCACATCGAGGGCTCTGTGATAGAATTGATCAGGAGCAGCAAATTCCTTGGTGTGCACCAGGCAGCTGACTTTACTTTGTTAGTGAACACCACCTCCATAGCCAAGGAAGCACAGCAGTGTCTCCACAGTGGCTGAAGAAGGCAAGCCTGCCTTCTCCCCATTTTCACCACGTTCTACAAGGTCACCATTGAGAACGTTCTGACCAGCTGCATCACTGTCTAGTTTGGGAACAGCAGAAAAGATCACTGGGACTTTTCTGCACTCCATTAAAGACATCTTTATAAAGTGTTGCATCCACAAAGCCTATACCATTGAGAAGGACCACTTCCACCTCTCCCATAATCACTTTTTCCCACTTCCATCTGCAAGAAGGTACACTAGCATCTGAGCCGGTTTTGCCAGATTCTGAAAAAGCTCCTACCCTTTGGCTTTCTGGACTCTAAACTCTGTGCTATGAAAAAGTAGTTGCCTCTTTTGTGATTTCCTCTGTTTTTGCTTATTCATAACACTTAATTGTTGCCAACCATCAAATAAATTTAGAGTAATACAAAAGACAACCTGAGTAAACACAATGCACAGTTTTAACTTATTTGATTTATTGAAGAAAAAACTTTACCACCACCTATATCACCTATGTGAAAAAGTAATCACCCCCTTAGTCCTTCAGTCAACCAATAAACTAAGTTTAAATAATAATGGATTAAATTAGACTAAACACATTGAAGCTTGATTGATGCCATCCCTATTGAATTTAAACATCACTTAAAGAGTACCTTTTCAGCAATGTGATTTTGTCTAAAAGGTTTTAATAAAGTAGTATTCCATTCCTTTATCAAATAATTCCAGAAGACCTGAGAGTTACTGAAATATATCAGTCAGGAAAGGATAACAAAGCAATTTCTAAAATCCAGGGTCTCCAGGGAACCACCATGAAAGCATCGCCTCCAAATGGAGAAAACTGTGAACAGTGGTAAATCTGCCCAGGAGTGGCTGGCCTAGCAAAATTACTCTAATACACTCAGGAAACTCATCTGGGGAATCACAGAAGAACCCAGAGAAACATCTAAGGTACTGCAGGCCTAACTCTGGTTAGTTAATGTCAGAGTTCATGATTGCACCATTAGAAAGACTCTGAGCAAAAATGGTATTCATGGAAGAGTTGCATGATGAAAACTACTGCTAAACTACTCGTCTAACAATTACCAAAAACACCTTGATTACCCACAAAACCTTTGGGATTATCTTCTGTGGACTAATGAGTCAAAAGTAGAAAATTTGGAAGACATGGGTCCTGTTACATCTGGTGTGAAGCTAACACAGTGTTCCACAACAAGAACATCATGCACACAGTCAAATATGGTAGTGGTAGTTTGATAGTGTGGGGATGCTTTGCTGCTTCAGGGCCGGAGTGACTTGTAATAATTGAGGAAAATATGAATTTGGCTTTCTACCAGAAAATACTGAAAAAGAATGGTCATCAGTCCATGATATGAAGATCATTCGTAATTGAGTTATGCAGTAGGAGAATGATCAAAAGCACAAGATTATGTACACCACTGTATGGCTGAAAAAAATCAAAATTAAGGTTTAGAAGTGGCTTAGTGAAGATATTGACTTGAAATCCATTGAGATACAGTGGTGTTGGCTGAATTAGTACAATTCTGTAGAGAGGAGACAAAAAATTCTCCAAAGTGATGCCAAAGACTGATCTCCTGTTACTGGAAGTGTTCAATTGTAGTTGTTGCTGTTAAGGGTGGCACAACCAAGAATTAAGTTTAGGGGAACAATTTTTCACATAGGTAATATAGGTGTTGGTGAACTTTTTCCTTCAATCAATCAAATGATCATTTAAAAACTGTATATTGTGTTCACTCAGGTTGTCTTTTGTATTATACTAAATTTGTTTTTTGGCGATCAGGATCAATTAAGGGTTGTACATAAGCAAAAATGAAGGGAGGGGGCAAATACTTTTTTACAGCACTGTAGTTTCAGTCAAGCCACAAGGAGTGTGGGCAATGAAAGTAGTACAAAGACTTTTTTTTTCTTTTTATAGCTGACATTGTATTTCTGTCAATTTGATAAAAATGATCTTGAAATTTAAGGCAGTAGTTCGTCTGGAGATCTGCTATCTTATACCTTTATCCAGAATAATACTTTTCCTGACTAGTGTAGATCTATACATCTTGATATAATTTACCTATTTTATGTAATGTTTTTAGGGAGAATTGGAGCACCTGTTTACCCTAACACCATCAATCATGCACTCACAATGGGCCAGTTAATCTAACCTTAAGCACAGAATACCAAGATGACTCGCCACACAAGCAAAAGGAGAATGTACAAGCTCAACAGAGAAGACGTGATTTAACCTCAGTTTCTTGGAGCTGTGATGCAGTACTGTTATTGTGTCAACATTCTATAACAGGGTGTAGATTCCAAAAAGCAAGATCATTTTAAAAAGTAAATGTTTTTTTATAGCTATTATAAAAGGAAACCTGCCCATATAACATGAAAGACAACTTCTACATAAAACTTTAGTCCATCAGCAAACTTGATCTTGCTCAAAGTCACCTAAGCAGGTGCCTCTTCTGGTATTATCAGTTAGGTATTTGGCAAAAATAAACACTTTATTGCTGGGCACATTCATGCATTAACCCACACTTGCTTGTTTGAATAGAATTTAAAATCAGCAGTTAAGATAACCGGCATGTATTAGGCATACTGTATATTTGAAGAAAAGGAGACATGGAGAAAAATGCAAACTCTATGAAGATGGCGACCAGGAAGGGATTTAAACCCAGAACTCTGAAACTATGAAGCTGCAGTTTTAATTGCCTTGCTATGTTGCCATCTACTATACAAAGTAATGTAAGAAAGGCTATTATTAACAACTACACAATTTCTTAACTATGGTGATGATACATACCAAGTTAAAAGAATATAAATTCATTGTTACACAAATAAATAGCAAAAACAGATCAGTGTGTCAATAAAGCTTAGAATATTTGCAACATCTACTCTAGCGTATTATGTTATTTTGGCTCAGTTTATTAGCCCTGCTGCCTCACAGCTCCACAAGACAGGGTTCACACCCTAGTTTAGTCATTGTATGTGTGGGGTCTGCATGTTCATCATGTCTGATTTCCTACAACATCCAAAAAACTTTCAGATAAGATTGATTGGAAGCACTAAAGTGAAATGATGAGTGTGCACTGGGATGGACTATTACTCTGTTCCTAGTAAGTTCCATCCTCTTACCTCAGGCAACCAAAAAGAACTCTAACTTGCTCCAATGACAATAAAAGCAGATTCAAACAAGTTACAAAATGTTGGAGCGTTTTTCCTTTTTTTGTTTATTAAATGTTTGGTTAACAGTGACTCATATTAAATGACAGTGATAATAAAATGTAATTACATGCATTATTAGACTACTTTAAATACATGCTTTTAACAGTACTTTGCAGTAGGTTCATGTGGACAGATATACTGTATGGACACGGCAACCACAGTAAGTGCTTTTTTGCATGATATGTTATAGGTTTCATGGCATGCCGACTGGGATGGAGAGTGATGTCTTAACCAGCTGGGAGGCCATAATTGGAAGGACAGCATGGAAGGAGCTGCAACCTGGCCGAGATGGTTACCGAACCTTATCACATTCACGGTAAAAAGATAATAAATGATCTGGGCAAACATGGATGCCAGAGGTATTCCCCTACACAGCTGGTAGCACTGTCCATCCAAGCTGGTCCCAGTTAGGATGCATGCAGGGTTGTATGGGAGTTGGAGAGTAGAAGAACAGCCCTATTGAGGTCCTTGTGTGCTGCAAAGAGGGCACTGCCAGGAGAAGTCTGCCCAGTTTTCCATATGACACAGAAGTGTACCGGATAACCACTACTACGACACCAGAAACATTCCCGAGTCTGATTTAAAAGGAGACAGCTGCATCTACTAAGGGGGACAGAGTCAGGGGACAGTGGGCAAAACTCACTTGGTGTAGGTAAGGAGAGAAAACATTTTTACAGTAATTGTGTACATTCTTGTGTTGATCTGGCAGATAATTTGAAAAGTGATTATTGTCAAAGTCATTTATTTGAGATCAAAGTTGTGCTGTACTATTACATGAAACATTATGATTATGAGTGCTATTGCTATTGTTATTTAAAAAACAACTAAGCAAACCCCTAGATAATGTTATTTAAAATGTGGAAATATGCTCATTTTCAATTCAGTTTTGGCTATTAAAAACACAGTCTAATAACTCATAAACAATAAATTAATTAATGAGCAATTAAAAGCTCAAGGTGGTATTTTAACACAGGAAATAATCTAGTGGATACATGTGACCTGAAAAACAGACTATTGAAGTAATATCAATATACTGTATACTATACTTTGAATAATTACATTTTTTATGGTTTTGTGCATTCTGTAATTTTGGTTTTCACACCTATCAGACTGATTTTATAATGCAATCTAAAAATATATATATTTATTGATAGAGATAATTACATTTTACAGAAATAAAGCACATGTCATACTTTCATATTGGGATGTAATCTTGTGTAGAATTAACAGGAAATTGTTTAATCTGAATGGATAAAGGTGATATCAGTAACAATTGCAGAGAGCTAAATATGAAAATCAAATAATATGGAGGACAAAAGGGGGATTTCATATTCAATGCAATGGCTCACAATTCAGTGAAGCTGGCCTATTACATTATAATTCTTTGTGTGTACGTTCTTTCAGAATGATAACAAAATAATGAAGCGATCCCTAGTTCAAGGCCACATTTTGCTTTTTTATATTTACAGTATTAATGATAATTATTAAAGTGAACAGATTATCTGTTGTTTTTACAGTCAGTCATGAGGTGACATAACGTCTATTTCTAGATACAGTAAATACTAACATACAGATCTGAATAAATATCCAGTCATAACACCACTAGGAATTAAAGTAAAAGACACCACAAAGCTTCCTTTTTGCTATCTAGATTACCTATAATCATGTGCAAAATAAACCAGAAAGATACCAACAATAGCAATGCACTCCCCTTTAAAAAACATGCAATATGTAATCATTTGAAACAGTAGGAAAGCAAAATAGTCTGAGTTTTTTTCTGTACTTCAGTGTTTGACTTGCATAGCATCACTTTCCACCGCATGAATGACGGAATTTTCCCTTCATTAATCACTGGCCTCCTTCCTTTTCCGAGCAGTACACAATGCCCTTCAGCAGTTTACGGTTTTTACAGTGGCTTTGGTTTCAGAACCTTGGTTTAATGTTTCAAAACTTTACAACCAAAACTCACAACAATAGCAACAACAAAAACCTTTTCCAATTGCTTGGATACAAATACACATAAACCAAAGATCATTTGTTCACTGAACTGACATATCTTAACATCAGAGTATTACCATTTCAAAATGCAATTCACACATTGCATTTGATTTGACTGTTAATTGCATTACAGTGAAGTAACTATCAATTGATACAGCTACTCTAAATGATAAGTAACTGTTGCATTCATCTTAAAGCATAGTTTATTGGAAACTGAAGAACTATATCCCATGTTCACATCATGAAAGTATCAGGATAACAAGATCCACTGACACCAATTTGTTACTGATGATTGATTTTAATTTGTGGAATCAGTATGAATAAGCCCACAGCAACATAGTAATACTCTATCATGGAGCAGGCAGGTGGTCAAGCAGTATAAGGAAGACTCAGTGGTCAAAGGAATGGCACCACAGCTGAGAGGTGGTTGTTGGCCTTGTCTTAGAGGAGGGTGTGGGCCTCACCAGAGAGGTGGCCATGGGCCCCATTTGAGAGTTATGGGGGAATATGGTCGAGGACAAGGCTACAGACCAAGACAGCAACAGCAAAGAGTATCCCACGGAATCAGAGCAATGGTTGTAGACCATGTCATAAATTAGGGTATGACAATGACTGAGGCAGCTAGAGTGATTCAACCACACCTCAGAAGATCAAATGTAACCTTAGTTATCAGAACCTTTCACACTGAGAACCAGTAAGTCTTTATTAGCATGCAACTACAGTCAACATTACAGTACTGTAGACTACTGTTAGTTGTCAAATGACTCTATACTGCATGTCAATGTGTAGCACGGAGTAGGTTATATGACTATGTAAAAAGTGTTCTACAATATGAGGTAATGTTTCTCCTGTATATTTTCCTACAGAATTGAGACTAAACCAAATAGTGGAGGCAGAGGCAGACTCCTAACTGACCAAGAAGAACAGGCTGTGGTCAACTTGGTCTGGGCCAGAAATGACATTTGCCTTACAGAAATCAGACAGCACAACCTGGACAATGAAGACCTCTTCCAATAATGTGGAAGCCATAAGTTTGACAATCATTGCACATCTGCCTGAAAAGGCACCAAATGTCCCTAAAACAGCTATACCATGTGCCCTTTGATAGAAATGCAGACAGAGTGTAGCAAATGAGGACCAAATATGTTCCAGTATATTCAGTGCCATGATGCCTGTTTGTGAAAGATTGCCCATCATTGCACTGTGATCAGTGATTCTCCTTCCAACATTTCTTTTTACTTGGAAGATGATGGCCCTGGATGCTGATAAAAAACATCATATATTCATTTTTGTGGATGAGGCAGGCTTCAAGCTGGCCAAGAAAAGGAGGAGAGGTTGGAATTTTGTGGCCAGCAGGCAACCTGAACAACATGGGGCCAACATTATCATGGGTGTGGCTATATCAGAAGATATATGTATTGTATATAGTATGATGTATTGGCTCATACAATGCAGAGCACCTTGTAGCATTCCTTGATGAGTTAACTCTGGATTGTAGAGCTGTTGCCGTGACCTATGTTATTGTGTGGGACAATGTAAGGTTCCACCATGCTGAACTAGTGCAGGCATGGTTTCAGGTCCATCCACAATTCACCACTGTGTACTTGTCCCCATGCTATTCTTTCCTCAAACCGATTGAGGAATTTTTCTTCACATGGAGGTAGAAGGTGAATAATAGGCACCCGCATCAACAAGTGACTGTTCTCCAGGCCATAGATAAGGCATGCAATGACATCACAGCATGAATTTTCCATGCCCAAAAGTTCTTTCTAAGATGTTTGGCAAGAGAGAACATTAATTTTTATGTGGATTAGAACCTGTGGCAAGATCTGCATGACAGGGTTGACGGAAATAAGTGATACCAGTAATCCTCTGTTTTGCTTTTTGTAAAGCAGGTAAGGAACACTGCAGTTTGAATTTTTGTTTTGCTGTAGTGTTTTTTTTCATAGTTAAATGTTTTTTCTTATTTAAAGGGAACCTATGTTGTGATTTATAGTATTGTAATTCATCAATACATTTTAGATTTGTTAAATGATTCCAGTGCATCACTACTATTCTCTGTAATGGTCCTTTTACAATACAGTAACATTCCGTGTAGCACCATGATGAAACATATATCACATTTTCTGTACTACAATGTCTAGGGTCGTATGAACAACTACACAGTGACACTATTGGTATCTTATGTATGAGTGATCTAAAGAAATGTCTCAATGATTCTGTAAGAGCAAGGTTTCTTTAACAATTGTAATGAATAATGCCAGGTTGTCAATGCTGGACATTCTGTGTTACAAGTGGTGGCCATTTTAAGTTTTGGGTGTAGAGTTTTGAAAACTGACATTAAGGTTCTAAAACTAGTGCCAAAGCGATGGTAAAAAAAACTGTAATATGGTAGGCTAGCATTGAATTTTTTTTTTATCTAAATTTAGATTGGGATACTCGCAACCTTCATAATTCCCTGCAAGTCTTGTGACTGCTTTGTTATGAAAAATGAGAATACTTTGCTGGAGAAGACTTTGAACAATGTAATTGTTCTGTGTGGAATCTTGTGGATTATTATAGGGTCTCTGGTGTCTGATGGAAAGAAATCTCTTTGTTTAAAACATTTCTACTCAAGTCATGGACATTCTGTTCCATTTAACTTGGTTTATCTTAACACAATGACTGAAAATATATTCTGTGTTCTTACTGTCACAAAAAGACTCCAGACAGTCAAAAAGGTTTGGGGCAGCCACCCGTAGATTATGATCCTGGCTGCAAAAGGTTGAAAATGATTAAGTAGTTAACAAGACTGAGTCCAAAACAGAACTGAATATGTGGAGGTAAGATGGCAGTTTTAAGGGCTGGTGGAGGAAATAATGTAATCTATGCCGGAACCGGAAGTGACGTCATCAGAGGGGCCGGGACCTAAAGTGACATCATCGGCGGCATAGGAAGCGGAAGTGACATCATCAGAGGCACCAGAACCTGGCGGGATTTCCCGGTTATGGTCTGCAAGAAACTGAGAGAGACAGCCAGCACACTCCGCCACCCCTTGGTCTGATGTAGTATTACAATTACTCAGGCCCTTTAGCTGCCTCCTAATAGCACATGTGTGACATTACACAAACACAAATCAATAACAAAAATACATTGTTATGGAGCATTTACTTATGTAATTACATGTAACAAGCAGGGACTAAAGAAAATAAATATAAATCAGTTAAATATATTCATATTTATCTAGGAAACTAGCATCCTTTCATCAAAGGAGAATGTACTTCAAGGAAGTTTCTAGAGTGAAAGGAGGAAGAGGGGCTGTAAGTACCCTCATGCAGGCACGAATGCACATGAGGTAGTTGTGTAAGTGACAGTGACAGGCGCTCATTGTAAAACAAAAAAAGACACATGGCAATGTGTGAAGAACAGTGGACAAAGGAGACTGACTTTGGAAGATATTTTTCTTTGTTGATACCAGGACCAAATAAATGGACATGTTATATAATAATCTAAACATGGTTAGGGAAATGGAATACTAATAGAGACTTTTATTTGGGGGCGGCACATTGGCGCAGTGGTAGCGCTGCTGCCTCACAGTTAGGAGACCTGGGTTCGCTTCCCGGGTCCTCCCTGCGTAAACTTGGCATGTTCTTCCCATGTCTACGTGGGTTTCCTCCAGGTGCTCTGGTTTCCTCCCACTGTGCAAAGACATGCAGGTTAGGTGCATTGGCGATTCTAAATTGTCCCTAGTGTGTGCTTGGTGTGTGTGTGTGCCCTGCGGTGGGCTGGCACCCTCCATGGGGTTTGTTTTCTGCCTTGCGTCCTGTGTTGGCTGGGATTGGCTCCAGCAGATCCCCGTGATCCTGTAGTTAGGATATAGTGGGTTGGATAATGGATGGATGGACTTTTATTTGGATCTTGCACTGGAATGATAGTGAGAGAATAAAAAAAAGATTGTCAGGCACATTTAAAAATTTGGCTTTATGAACTCTTTTGAACATTTATTAAATTGTTTGTTCCTGTGTATATATTATATATATATATAATATATATGTATAGTAAAATAAGACGCCTTGACACAAGACAGAAGTTTGGGGCAGCCACCGGTGTGCTTGACCTTGGCTGCAAAATAAGCAAAATATTCAACACAATAGTGTACAGAACGGAGTCCAAACCAGAACTGATCAACACAGGAAGGGAGTGGGTATTTATAGGGAGGTTGGCGGAAGTGATGTGGTCCTTGGGGCCGGGACAGGAAGTGATGTGGTCCTCGGGGCCGGGACAGGAAGTGATCTGGTCCTCGGAGCCAGGACAGTAAGTGACATCTTCAGAGCTGAGGCGGAAGTGACATCTTCGTATTCAGGTGGAATTTCCTGTGTCTGGTCTGCAGGGACAAAATAAGAGGGTTGAATGCACCCCACCACCCTCCGGCTGGGCATAGAATTCCTTTCTTTTGGTCCCTGTGGCTGGCTCCCTTGCGCACATGTGTGACACACTCCCACCACCACCCCCCACCCCCCCTCAGCCCATACTCCTCGGGTCCGGCATATCTGGCCGTGAGGTCATGACACCTAGAAAAGGCATTGGCATTGGCTTGCAGGGAACTCCGGTGATAAACAACCGAAAACTTGCAAGGCTGCAGATCCAAAAAACACTTCATGACACGAGGGTTCGACTCCTTGTGCAAGGCCATCCACTGTAGTGGGGCATGGTCCGTAACAAGGGTGAACTCCCGGCCTAACAGGTAGTATCTCAGCTGAGTAATCGTCCACTTAATCGCCAGGGCTTCCTGCTTCACCGCCGCATACCAGGTTTCTCGGTCCAATAGTTTCCGACTTAGATACATGACGGGGTGTTCAACTCCGTCGACACTCTGGCTCAGCATGGCACCCAGGCCTGTGACCAAAGCATCGGTCTGGAGGATGAAAGGTAAGGAAAAGTTAGCAGCATTCAATACCGGAGTTGACATAAGGGCTTGTTTTAGGTCACAAAATGCAGTTTCTGATTTGTCATTCCATACCACATACAGTAATTCGGATTCCTCTTCCTTGTGAGGTTTGTTAAGGGTGCCGCTCTCTCGGAGAAATGGGGCAAAAACCAGCGATAGTACCCTGCCAATCCGAGAAAGGCTTGGACCTTCCTCTTGGTTTTCAGACGGGGCGAATTTAAAATGTCATTGACTTTGGAACACTGTGGCCTTACAGTACCCAGGACCACCAGGTAACCCAAATAGTTGGCTTCAACCAAGGTTAATCCGTAGACCAGCTTCTCTTAGTGCCCGCTATACCACTCGTGCCTGCTGTAGGTTTTCCTTCCAGGTGCTGGAATAAATGACAACATCATCCAGGTAGGTAGCACTGTATGCGTTATGGGGACGGAGCACTTTGTCCACCAGACGTTGCAAAGTTGCAGGTGCCCCATATAACCTAAATGGAAGGACACGATACTGCAATTGTCCACTAGGGGTGGTAAACACGGTCTTTTCCTTCACTGAATCCATTAAGGGAACCTGCCTGTACCCCTTAGTCATGTCAAGAGTGGTCAGAAATTTAGCTTTTCCGAGCCGCTCGAGGAGGTCGTCCACTCGCGGCATTGGATATATGTCGAATTGGGAGACCTGGTTAAGCCTACGGAAGTCATTGCAGAACCTCCAACTCCCATCAGGCCTACCGACCAACACGATGGGACTGGACCAGGGTCTATGACTTTCCTCTATCACACCTAGTTCCAGCATCCGTTTGATCTCCAGGTCCAATTCTGCACATTTTGCCGCGGGAATCCAGTATGGGCGTTCTCGGACGATTACCCTGGGTTCCGTCACTATGTCATGCGCAATCAGGGAGATCCATCCTGGGTGTTCACTCACTATCTCAGGGGGTCAAATTAGGGCCGAAGTTAAGGTCCATTTTATGAGCAAAGAAAGAGGGGCTGGCCGGAGGAGAGATCAGGATCCCTGTCTTTCCACAGTTTCAGCAAGTTGACATGGTATACCCGCTAGCTTGGCCGACAGTTTGGTTGTTTTACCAAATAATCAACAAGCCCTTTCCTCTCTTTAACTTCATAAGGGCCTTGCTAATGTGCCAACAATTTAGAATGTGAGGTAGGAACCAGTACCATGACACGGTCTCCCGGTTGGAACTCCCGAAGAGATGCGCCGCGGTCGTAACAACGGGCCTGGACTGCTTGCACCTTTTCCAAGCGACCCTTTAATATAGGCCGGATTTTAGCGAACCTATCGCGTAGCTGCGCGATATACGCCAATATGTTAGTTGAAGGGAGGGCCTCTTCCTCCCAACCTTTAGGATGTCCAATATGTCCTTTAGGATGTCCTTTAGGATGTCCTTTAGGATGTCCAATATGCCCCAAGTTGTTGTCCATATAGTAATTTAAAGGATGAGAACCCAGTACAGGCTTGTGGGACTTCCTGATAGGCAAAAAGGACAAGTGGGAGGAGCTGATCCCAGTTCCTCCCATTCTCACTGACCACCTTGCGTAGCATCTTTTTTAGGGTCTGGTTAAACCTCTCAACTAAACCATTAGTTTGAGGATGATACACTGAGGTTTTCAAATGTTTAATTTGCAGTAACTTAGCAGTTTCCCTGAACATTTCTGAGGTGAATGGCGTCCCCTGGTCTGTTAGGACTTCCTTAAGGATGCCGTCCCACAAAAAGACCCCTACCAATTTCTGTGCGATATTTTTGGAGTTAGCTGAGCGCAATGGAACAGCCTCAGGATATTGGGTTGCATAATCCACTAGGACCATTATATATTTACGTCCATGGGCTAAGGGTCCCACCAGGTCGACCCCAATACGCTCGAAAGGGATGTCATTCGGGGTAGGGGAATGAGAGGAGCACGGTCCCTTCTAGGAATCTGTTGTAGTTGGCATTCTGGGCAGGATGCGCAAAAACCGCGGACCTCCTCATTGATTCCCGGCCAAAAGAATCTGAGCTTGATACGCTCAAGTGTCTTTTAGGGGCCCAGATGTGCTCCCAGGAGGTGGCTATGTGCCAATTCACAGACCTGATGCTGGTAGGTCTTGGGAATTAACAACAGGACCTGCTCCTCTCCCTCATGTTCAGCAACCGGATATAAAAGATCATTATTTAGCACTGTGGTGAGCGGCTGGGGGCGGTACCCAGCCAGGACGCCCGGAAGGACCGGAAATGGGACTAGCCTCCTCCGGGCCACGAGAGAGCAGTCGACCTGGTTGGTATGGGGACCACGGGAACAGAGCATGGAAGCTCAACCTCAACCAGAAAGTGAGGACCTTGTGGCAAAGGATACTCTGTGCAGTGGCTTTCAATCATGACTACTGCATTTTTAGCAAATTTGAGGGAGTCATCATTCCACTGCTCCCTTTTAAATGAGGCCGGAGTCTGTCTGAATTGAAAATGCAGACCTGTGAGAAGGTCAGATGCGACCGCAAGGGGCGTGGTCTCCCCCCGTGCCGCTGTGGTGTTTGGAGACGACATATCAGCGCGCGACGGCCCAGGGATCTCCACGTCATTGTTAGAAGCCGCCGTCTGTCTCTCTACCAGCTGTAAACACGGCGTGGAGCCAGCCAAAGACACAGTTTCTGTGTCCATTACTAGGCCCAATGAACGTCTAGGAGTGGTGAGGGTTATACCGCTTTTACTGTCTGACCAGTCTCGACCAAGTATAACCGGGGATGGAGAATTTTCCATAACCGCCACCGCCAGCTTTTTTAAGTCTCCTCATGGCTGATATAGTAGGAGGCAAATTTATATTGGTGGATGTCCCCGTGTATACAGGTAGACTCGTCATCGGTTTAAGCCATTTTCGCGGTAAAACCAAGTGGCAAGCAATGATGGAGACGTTGCTGCCTGAATCAAAAAGGGCTGGGGCCTCATGTATAATGTAGAATTCGCACTATAACATAGCGTAAGCACAAAAGCCGAAATGTGCTTACACACAGAAAAATCCAGATGCAGGAATCTGTGCGTACTCCAACTTCCACGTTATTCCGCTACATAAATCCCGGTCAGCGTGAAAAGTAACGCTCGTGCACGCGCTTTATGTAACGCCCCAACTCCTCCCAGAATTACGCCTCCTTGAATATGCAAATCAATACAAATCACCGTTAAGCTCAGCCTTCTGTGAAAAGACAATGGGAAAAGCACGGGGGAAAATATAAGAATTTCAGCGAATACCAAGTGGTGGCAAAGAAAAAACATACTATTTGTTTAATTAAACCGTGGTATAATCAACAAAAGGAAGTTGATCGCGTGACATAGCATGTTGAAGAAACTTGAAAGCTCAGATATCAGTCGCCGTGAAAAGACGAGTCGTAGCCCACAGTCTGAGTGTCATATGAAAGCTTATTAGAATACAGAGGAAAAAAAGGCACACAGTGGGGAAAAAAGTACGAAATGTCAACTTCAGTCTTGAAATTTCCACTTTAATCATGTAGTTTATTTTGTCATTAAAGTAGAATATCATAAACTTCATCTTAAAATCGTTTAATTAACCAGTATCTCAAATCACATCGTAATTAAAGTAGCATGTTTATTGCTTTGTTTTGTATGTGATCTTCTTTGTGCTCTATGTGTGTGAACCACTACTTGCTTCTTAAACCGGCTCTCTTCCTCCGACTGGACACAGAATCCATTACATTCGTGATATTACAGCTCTCTGAATAACTAAAATACTGAGATTTATACGTCATATCATTTTCATGATGATAGGAGTTAAAGCACGTTATTAAACATGGGTTTCACGGCGCAGTGATTGTGTGTGACCTTCGATTAAATTATTTATTGCAGCAGTACTCTAGGCAGAGAAAGAATCGGAGGCCCCTTCGCCCACCAATGTCAATATGGTATCTTATACATGGTGGATGGCCACGTCCGTTGCGGACACTGCATAGCCGCCTCGTGCTCATGACACAAGCGTTTAACTTTTGTCGAAATTTGCCGCTGCATTTTTAGCTGTGTCATTATTTTCTCTTTCTGTTCTATATTCAATATATATTGGTGTGGCCGCCCCTGCAGTCCTTGCTTTTCTTTCTCCAAGTAACCGATCGCCACACAATCAGCTCTGTAATAGATGTTAAGCCATCTGTAAGCTTAGAGCGCCGATTCTTCAAAACGTTTAAGGAACATTGAACTATCTTTGTAGTACATGTTTAATTATTCTATCCTTCACGCCAGTCCCAGTGAAGAATATAGATTATTTAAATGAAGTTAAAGTTTTACCTGTATAATATAATAAACATATTTTGCTACATTTCATCTTAAAAATGATATTGTTATCATATGTTAATATGCGCTTTATAAAGTGGCTCAGGATGTGCAATATTATAACTGTAGTGCAAGTTTACAGTGAGGTAATTGTACTTATAAGTACAAACAGTTCTACTAAGAGCAATTGATTGAGTGCATTTATAGTTCTTGGGATGAAACTGTTTCTGAACTGTGAGGTCCGTACAGGACAGGCTTTGAAACATTTTGCCATGGCTGAGGTAGCGTGTGCTTGATTCTGTATCCCGATAATTTTCTTTCCGATCAGCTGCTGCTGTGATTCACACTCAGATACAGTGATATAAATACTCCGAGTGGTGCAGTGAAAGTAATATGGAAAAAGATGATCCGCTGTGGCAACTCCTAACGGGAGCAACTGAAAGAAGAAAAAAAAGGTGCAGTGAGAGTAACAACGCTAAAGCAGTTATGGTATTTGGAATACTATGGCCATTCCCTGGACCATTATATTGTTAACAGGTTAATTACAATCAGATGCATTATACTAATAAACAATATGCGGTTAGTTTCAGTGTAATTATAAAGCCGCGTCAGGAAAATAAGGAGTAACCACACAGGAACAGTAGCATTGCTTTGACGCTGGGTGCCGCCAGTCTGCAAAACCGAGCAGGGAACTTGCATACGACAAGGTATGAGGTACCGTGGAAAAGTGCGTGGCTTTACGCCAAGTGTAGGTTTTATACATCGCAATTTGAACGTGGAAAACTCTTACACAACATTTCTGTGCATACGCACCGTTTATACATGAGGCCCCTGGTGTTTTGAAACCATTTACAATCGCCTCTCCCGTATGCGCGAATGCCAGAGGATTAACAGGAACACACACACCCCTTCACTCTGTCTTACCCCAGACCCCCTTGTCACCACACGGAGGCAGCCGCTGTGTATCCGGAGCAAAGACTGCTCCGTCATGTGGTTCCGGAGCTCCGGTATAGAGACACTATCACGTCCAGGTTCACACAGGTTCTTTTCTGGTTCTCCCGGGTAGGTAACCACTTGTGATGTCTTTGTTATTTCAATTAGGGAGGCCATGTTTTTAATTGGCTGCCCCCAGGTCGGCTGGGCGAGCTCGCTGGGAAGTGCTCTGAGCAGTAATGCACAGGCTACCTGCTCAATGATTTGCCACGGGCTATTGTGCCCTGGCCGTAACCAGCACCCAACTTTAGTCCATAACCTTATGGCCTGCGGAGTGGTCAGCAGGTGGGGTTTATATTCCCACTTAATCACCATCCTTGCCTGCCAACCTGGGGCACCCCCACATTTAAACGGGGATTTTCCCTCTGTGGTGCTCCACTGAGTGGTCCCTCCTCCCAAGAGCCCATACTCAGTCCCCAATGATCATTTTTTTGGGACGTCCCAGAACTGGAAGAGTGGAGAAGGGCAGCCTTTCCAGGATGCTGCCTCCCCCAGGACGCTAGGTGGCAGCTCCCCTAGATGGTAACTGTACCCCGGACTCCCTCAGGTCATCATGGGACATGGAGTCCATTTTCTCAGCCCTGTTGGGTGCCGTGGGTGCCGCCAGGGGGAGCTCATAAAGGACCTGGGGACTCCTACTTTTCCTGCAACACGGAAGTACTTTGGAGTCACGAGGACGGAAGCCCACAGTACTTCCGGGATGCTTGAGGACTGATGATGTGGTGTTTGACCCGGAAGAAGAGAAGGAGCACTCCCGGGTCAAGGAATATATAAAGGACTGTTCGAGATCCAGCAAGCGGAGCCGGAGTTGGGAGGGTGTGTGACGGAGCTGCTCAGAGTGGAGGATTGTATAATTGTAATTATTGATTATTGATATTGGCAATTGTGGTGCTTTGTGCACTTTGTTTAAGAAAACAATTAAAATTATACTTGGTGCTTTTATGCGTGTGTCCTGGACATCTGTCTGTTGGGTTTTATGGGGCAACATCGCCCCCTAGTGCCCACAATATAAATATACAGTACTGTGCAAAAGTTTTAGGCAGGTGTGAAAAAATGCTGTAAACAAAGAATGCTTTCAAAAATGGAAGTGTTAATCATTTATTTTCATCAATCAACAAAATGCAGTGAATGAAAAAAAGAGAAATCTAAATCAAATTAATATTTGGTATGACCACCCTTTGCCTTCAAAACAGAATCAATTCTTCTAGGTACACTTGCACACAGTTTTTGAAGGAACTTGGCTGGTTGGTTGTTCTAAACATCCTGGAGAACTAACCACAGATCTTCTGTGGATGTAGGCTTCCTCACATCTTTCTGTCTCTTCATGTAATCCCAGACACACTCGATGATGTTGAGATCAGGGCTCTGTGGGGGGCATACCATCACTTCCAGGATTTCTTGTTCTTCTTTACGCTGAAGATAGTTCTTAATGACTTTGGCTGTATGTTTGGGGTTGTTGTCCTGCTGCAGAATACATTTGGGGCCAATCATACGCCTCCCTGATGGTATTGCATGATGGATAAGTGTATATATATATATATATATATATATATACACACACACATACCTTTTTTTCTGCTATTAACAAATGTGTTGTTAATTACAAGGATGTTGTGTGTGTGTGTGTGTTATTTTAGTCAAACTAAATACAGTATATTAGGGGCTCCTAGAGGCAAATAACATTAACATTGGACATTAAGAAGCACAACCTAAAATTTAAAGGGATGTTGCAAACACATAGGGATATACATACATTTTGGCTAAAATATACTGCTCAAAAAATTAAAGGAACAAGTCCATGAAACTTCTGGGATATTGATCTGGTCAGTTAAGTAGCAGAGGGGGTTGTTAATCAGTTTCAGCTGCTTTGGTGTTTAATTTTCGGGGAGTCTTTGAATTCAGCCCTCTGTAGATTGATAATTTTTGTTTCCATCAAACAATGTGGCATCTGTTTGTTCCTAACACATTACCCAGTCCGTATCAGTATAGATATCCAGACTGTTTTTTCCCCATTAAGATCTGATGTGTTTTCAAAGTGTTCCTTTTATTTTTTTGAGTAGTATATAATGTAAATAATGCTAAAAGAAAATATAGCAAATAGGCAGTCAAGCGTGTTAGCAGTAGAAACCTGAAAAAAAATGTTGAAGTATTTCTGGAGAAAACAAAGTTCTGATGGGTTCCACAATCATTTGGAGAAAGCAAAGTTACATTCTGGCTGACCTAGCCAACTGGCTGGCCTCTCCATACTGGACACCTGCCAGTACTCTATAACATGTATTAACTATGTGATAATATGATGATCTGCACCTGTGTCTGTTACTATTAACAGTTCTCAATTACTTTGACAGTATATTTCTTGGGTAGGAATAGCAGCCAGTAGAAGTTAGCAGTAGCATTTATCAGCAACTGCAATATGGGAACTCTGTACTAAAGTAATTGGTCTTCATCCTTAATTTAAATATTGAGACCGCCTTTATACTAGCAGTCAGATTACGGCCAAAGGTACCATCTCCTATAATAGTATAATTTAGTTCAGTTCATTCTTATTAAATGTATTTCTATTTAAGAGCCAAGAATGCAATATAAATAATTACGTACAGATTTTCCTTGCTTCTTACTTAAGATCTATATAGAAGTATACAAATGTCCATCAAGATCAGAAGGGCCAATTTCAATTAAAACATATGCTAAAACCGTCAGAAATATTCACACCTTCACACCTTCAATTCAACTATTTTCAGTTTAACTCTAAATATTTGTAAAGTTGTGCATTTTTACAAAAGAAAAACAATGAGGAAGATTTTATAATTCACTGATGAAAAGAACTAATTCTTAATCATATAACTTGATTGTTTAAAAGCTTAAAGTATGAAGTTTATAGTTGAATTTGACTGGAGGTGAGCTTTACTGTGTCTCATAAAAGCAGCACTAAAAATTCTGAACAACTGTGGTTATTTCAATGAAAATATGTAGTAGGTATTATGTTTAGATAAATTAACTCTTGTCTTATTGCCACCTGCTGGATCAGAGCAAGTGAAAAATCCAAACAGACTGAAGCCAGACTAGCAGACAAAATGACCAGAGCTTAACATTACATTCCCAGGCAATACCGTATGCTGCTTCTACAGTACCTACTATAATATAAAAAGGAGTATCGTACGCTTTGCAGGGTAATGTTGGTTGAGGCTTCAGAAGTGCAGTGCTACAACAAAAGAGAATCAAAGAGTTGTTGCTTTGCTGGCTTTTCTTCATAATTTAAGCACAAGTGAACATTTCGAACTAAGAGGTTGACTCAGACATGACAGCATTCATGGTTACAAGGAGCAAGGAGTTACCACAATTCTGGAATTCAATTGGACCCAAAAAGAACAAATTCTCAACTCACAAGAGTGGAGGCATTGATAGAGAGGCAGTGTGGATGACGGATGAAACAGCTTGTAATAACAACAGGGTCACCATTTAAAAAACACATTCACCTTGGCTTTTTTTCTTAATCCATTTTACAAACACACCCAGGCAACCCAGGCAAGTTTGATTGTAAAAGAAATGATACACATCAGAATGATGAAGTTGTCTTTGGTATATGATGCTCTTCAACAGTATTTATAAAAATTAATAGCAAAAGTCTCAGAAAACCTTGGTTGGACTACCAAGTGAAGCATATTTCAGGGTTGCAAATGACGATACTAAAAGCACTTTAAAAGGTTTCAGATGGTGTATTTGGAAAACCATTGATAATATCAAAGCAAAATAATGGAATGCCTGCAGATAATGTAAATGATACAAAGAAAGCACACCAGAGTGCTAGGGTCCCAGACGGGGAAAAAACTCTGCTTAATTTGCCTTAGACTGGGATGTTCGATGGAAAAAAGAACAAAAGAACAAGTTGGATGTTTCTGCTTTTAGACAGATTTGTACTCTAGTGAGGTGGCCCAGTTAAAGACAGCCACTTTTGATCTCATTCTTTCCTGTATCTTGCAGCACCTAAAAAACATGCTTATCCATTATAAGGATGGGGGCATACATTTGATGACCTCTGTGTTCTCTTCCACTCTGCTCCCTAAAACTTGACCCTGCAAAATGTCCACCATGTTCATGCATTTAATATTGTGTACTTTATGAGCAGTTTAATAGTGTTTCCAGTGACTCCAGTATCTTTTATTTGATTCCAGAAAGTTTGAAAAAGCTCTTCTTTACCAAGGGTGGGCGCATTAAAAAAACAGGAACTATGCAACCAGTGAAAGATTAATGTTTCTGATCCTAATTACACAAACTAATACTTTTAAGGAAATACATAACATATGAAATGGGAGCTCTCTTTTCGGCTCCAGGTAGGGTTGATTTATAACATGTGCTCCCAGCAATGACGTGCGTGTGATGTAACTGCATATTTGATCAGTATCAAGTGCACAAGTGTTATGGGTTTCATTCTCAAGTTTCCCCCTTATGGAAATCATTATGGAAAGAATAAAAAATATTAAAACTTGAATGCTACTCTTAAGATCTTGGCCTTGATGTTTCTCTGGATTATCAATATCAGTAATCAAATAAGCATCAATGCTTGCAGATTTCAAATAACCACTAACTAATGTGTTTGTTATACAGTATATATAGGACAAACACATTCTAAAAAGGATGAAGTGACAAATGACGACAATTACATTTAGATAGAAAAAGATTCCATTGTGTGAAATGATGTATCCATTCCATAGACCAAGGGCTACCTCAAACACCAAACTTTTGTATTTGTATGTGACACTGTGTTATCTTCTAAGCAGCTCCAAATCTACCAAGTCAAATTCCTGTACATTAAGTACTGGCAAATAAAAGTGACTCTAATTCTGAATTATAAGGGGGCTAGCTTTTTAGATCGCAATGCATGCTCCTGGAGTTTACATACTAATAAGTTCTGTAAGGATGGGATTTACTGATATATTTCAGACAGGATGGGGTTCAAAACCTTGTTTTATGTCCTTTTTGTTCATTTTTGAATAATTTATTTATGTTAACGTTTCTTTTGTTGGCTATCTGCATTGTGTACTATGCCTTGGTTATGTTCCATGTATTTTGTAGGTGGTCCCCAAAGAGGCGAGGTCACCTGCCAATCACCTCCAAGAACTGCCCTCCACCCTATGAATTTGGAGGTTCTCCCACAGTTCCTAACAGTTAATTGTAAATGCAGTCTGGGGGTTTGATGAGTTCTTATGCCTTTTTCTGTACTTTTGAGAATTATTGCGATTTTCACCTTTGCGCTCACTGTATTTGGACTTTGTTTCCTTTGGATTGCCTGGTGTAGTAACTCCAATTTGCCTTTGTGCTCATTGGAGCTTCTGTGTAATTGGAATACTACTTTGTGAAGAAGAAATATTTTATTTCCTGAAGATTCTACAAGCCCCTTTTGTGTTTAGGCAGGGATTTTGACAATGAAACCTCACACCCCAGTGGGCATTATTGCAAATGCTTTTGAAACGTTTGAGATTTAGGTGCATTGGGACTCCTTGTTCACAACATTTACAGCTTTAAATGTGAAAAGGTAGATTTTAAAATTAGCTATAAAATTTATTTGAAGCCATTGAAGTGATTTAAGAACAGAAGTTATATGGTCACACTTCTTAGATCTAGTTATGATCCTTTCTGTCATGTTTTGAATTAACTGTGGAGCAGCAAGCAAATGATTCCAAAATCTTGGCCAGTCATGCTCAATTTGGCTTTAAGCAAGTGAATGAAATACACGTTTTAGATCCTCCATTTTACGAAACTGTCTGAATTTTGCAGCATCTGTAGGCTGGATAAAGCTGGTTTTAAAAACTGACTATCATTTTGATTTATGATATTTATTATTGTCTTAATATTCACAGACATACCACATACTTACAGAATTTGTTTTCTTTGATTTTAAAAACATGTAATTAGCATTCACCTACTGTATTATACCAATAAAGGAATTAATTAATTGTAGAAATATTATTTGGATTAAATCTTAAAAATAGGTGAGTTTTATCAGTATACATGTTAAAGTTAACATTGTGTTTATGAATTACATACTATTGCCTTTCATTAGGGTGACCAGAGTTTGCATCCTTGGTCCACCCTGTGTGAAGTCTGCATGTTTTTCCCTGTGTCTACATGGGTTTCCTCCCGGGGTGAGAGTTTCAAAACATAGTCCAAAGACATCCAAGTTAGATGAACTGGTGGTGCTTAGTTGGTGTGGTGTGTGTTTGTGGAGTGTGTGTGTTCGACGGCACCCAGTCCATAGATTGTTCCTGCCTTGCACCCAGTGCTTGCTGGGTAGGGCACCAGCTCCTCTGCAACTCTGCTCAGGAAAAAGCAGGTTTAGAAAACTGATGAATAAATGGATCTACAAATGTGAATATATATAGAAAAAACCAATTAGTCTTGGCACAGAAAACTGAGGGATGCCATGTCTAACTGCACACAGGAACAAGAGTTTACTACATTCATTTGTCTGCACAAATTAAAATTGGTTTTATAACAAAATAATTTAACTGAGAACAACGTCTGAAAGGTTATCTAAATTCTCAAGCCTGAATAAGTAAAATGCTATAATAAGTAATATCTAAAGCAGCAATAGTCTAGAGCAGGGGTCCTCAATCACAGTCCTGGAGGGCCGCAGTGGCTGCAAGTTTTTGATCCAACCCAATTGCTTAATAAGAAGCACTTATTGCTCAAGTAACACTTCTGCTTCACTTTAGTGGTCTCGCTCGTTAAGATTTTGAACCCTTATTGCTTATTTTAGTCTTAAACAGCTGTATTCTCGGTTTTTGATTGCTCCTAATTAGCAACAACATGCAAATGACAAAAGAGACCAGCAGTTCTCCATTCAGCTTGTTACCATGTACCCCATGTGTATTCATCGTGCAGTATTGGGTTTAATTAAATACTTGGAAGGAAAGTGAAGAGAAAAAAGTGAAGGACTGAGAATTACTCATCCATTTTAGCCTTCAAATCATTTGGATGATATCCTTAGAAAAGGGTAGAAAATCTAGGCTATAAGAATGACTTGACATGGCAGAGTTAAAGCACTAACAAGCAAGTCAATTATTGCTGATGAAGCACTTATTGCTTAAGTGACATTTTGATTCTTCATTTTAGTCGTCTTGCTTGTTAAGGGTCCCCAACCTTAATTGCTTATGTCAATCTTAAACAGCTGCATTCCATGTTTTAATGGCTCCGCATTAGCAATAAGATGTAAAAGACAAAGCAACTAGCAGTTCTCCATCTAGCTTTTTTCCAATTACATCTGTGTGTATTCATCATGCACTGTTTGATTTAATCAAACACTTAATAGAAAAAATGTGACAGACTGAAAATTATCCGTTTAAGGCTCCAGATAATTTGGATGATATCTTTGTAAAGGAAAAAATCTACGATATAAGAGTCTTGCAATGCAGACTACCAAGCTATACAATTAAATAAGGTCTGAGATTGACAATTGGCTTAGTGTGTAATTCTGAAAACATTAAATAAAAATCTGATTCTTTAAGAGCCAGCTGACCATGGCTACTTTGAAAGGATCGGGTGCAATGGTATTTAATAATGATTTATTATGTAGAAATTATATTTATTTGCATCAAAGCCAACACCAGCAAATATAAACAAGCTTCTGACTTACTTGTTTTTATATTGTTAGAAGAGCTTATGGCTTCTCAAAACACAGAAAATGTTACTGAATCCTTATCACTAATCTCAAGATTATTTTCTCATTTTTTTGACTTTTAATCACCTATACTGTATGTTGAGATTCACGTGTTTATCTAATGCCTCTTTAATATATCAGTAATAGTTGTTTGCTTGTTAATTTATATAACTAGTTACAATCTGGAGGTATGTGGCTTTCACAATTTTAATAAATCTTTAAATATTATTTAAATAGCTCATAGTTGTGGTTCTAATGTAATCCCGTATCAATATGGGAAGAAGCATTTTGAAAACACCCATGTACTGATAAGAAATGGTTTATTATTAACACTGATAATTATATTCTAAAAATTAATGTCATTGGTAATAAAAAGGGCTATATAAATAAAATGTGTTAGAATAATAATAATAATTGAATCGATGTTATATTAATAAGACTGTGTAGGACCCTTCAGGATTTGGATAAACCCTACAAAATCAACAAAGGAGGAAAATGTCTTATGGCAGTTTCCACATATGTGTGAATATTAAAGTCTCCCAATATGATTACTTTAACATAATGAACAGCTAATTCTGATAAAAGATCACTGAACTGACCTAAGAATATGGAATACGGATTAGGAGGTATACTTAATTCAGTTTTAATCACTAACATTAGTGCATCAAAGGATGTAGTATTGTCTGCAAATTACAATACAAGTCATGTGAAATTGCTGATTTATGGAGTTGAGTAAAACTACAAGGAAAAGTTTGAATTTATGAGTCATATCTGTATTTATAAGCCAAGTTTCACAATAGAAACAGATATTGGACATTTTACTCAAATGATGTGGTTAAGTAGAATCATTTTATTTTCGCAGTGAAGAAATGTTTGATAGACAACACCTTAGAATGCTTTACTGTGAATGATCTAGTTCTTTATTTGAGGTTTTCATGTATCTAGTTTTTATATAATAAGGTATATATCTTTATATATAATACGCTACCGTGGCTGCCCGTTTGTCTGTCCAGGATTTTAAATCACCTGTAGCACGCAAACCATTTGACCTATTAACCTGAAATTTGGTACACATATACTACGTGACGTCTACTTTCAAGGTAACCTCCAAGGTTATTACTCTTATTATTTATTTTATTGTGGAATCAATTCTCTGCAGCAGCCAGCAGGGTGGCTGTGCAAAGCATGCATACGGGCGCCATTCTCATTCCTACCACCTTCGCTGTCACTTCCTCTATCTCTTCATATCTTAAATCATTCTTGAGGCAGATTGAAGACGTAAGTGCCAGCTTAAGTGAAAAATTAAGGAAATCGTACTAAGTAATTACAACACAAACACTGACTTAATCAGTTTTAATACGAAAAGATGCTGACGAGAGAAGAGAAGAAAAAGCCACTAGGATGGAAAAAAGAAGAGCTGATCTTGAGGCAACAAGGGCATCAACCTCTGAGCAAATGAGTGCTAAACGTACAGAGAAAGAGTCTGAAAACTATGAATGTTCAAGTCAAGTGTATTCACTGCACGTTACATGCAGTTCAGTTGTATATCCAACAGTGTAAGGAGAGCAGCCCATTACAGATTATATTACCTTTATATGACATTACTGCCAACATGCAATATGGAATTTGGAACTTCATCAAAGTCAAGTGCCAGCTTAAGTAAAAAAATTAAAGTAATTGCAACACAAACATTGACGTAATCAGTTTTTAGATGCCAACGAAAGAAGAGAAGAAGCAGACCACTAGGGTGGAGAAAAGAATAGCTGCTCAGGAAGCAGCAAGCACTTCAACCTCTGAGCAAACGAATGCTAAACATACAGAAAAAAGAGTATGAAAACTGGGAATGCTCAAGTCAAGTGTATTCGTGCAGTGAGCCGTTACTGGCAAATTATAATGCAGAACATTACAGCATGAAAGTAGAATAAATAAAGGGACATTTTAATGCTCCTGATGTGTTAAATTGGCCATTGCCAGTCTTGTATTAAAGTAATCTGATTAGACCTAAATACACTCATGTATTACAGACCAAAGTAACTTTTTTTAAAAAATGTTGTGCTTTTGTAAATTCTATTTTAAAATTGTATTTCAAATAATTTAGAAAGATTTTTTTATTGTTATTTTCTTATTTGGCTGATAATTGTATGTAAGGTGACTTACAACATTTGAGATACAATTGGTTATATTTCTTTTCTTTTTATTTCTTTTTCTTTTTATCAAGGGTCAAATACTTTTTCACAGCACTGTGTGTTATTATGTCAAATAATCAGAGGACAATCAGTTAACAACAGAGAAAGTGAAGAAAGGCTGAATCATGCATCAGTGTGGTTCCCTATGCCAATGACGTACAGTAACAATAAGCAGACCCACGGTCCTAAAATAAAATACACATAAAAACCAAGTTAAAGATAAAGAGCTGTTGATACTTCTTATATTTTTAAGTATCTAATTCTTTCATTTCCTCTGGAAGTTATTCATTATGTGTTTAAATACTGTTGGTGGCTCATCTAGAGCAAGTAGAACATTTCTATTTTGGTAACACTTTATTTTGTTTACAACATGAAAAGATGCAGCATGTCATTCATTATATTGCTGATGTAAATTGGATAAGTAGTGGTCTTTAAAAAAAAGTCAGTGTAAGAATGAAAAAACAATGCTTTCATTTGGTTGGAAGTTTAATCTAATTGATGATTTTCTCGATTGCCACTGTGCATTTCTGCCTCTGAGCAAGGTTTGCGTTCTGTATGCTGGAATTTTGTGTTTGTCTACTGCTGAATTGCTCTTTATTCAGAATTAGTTCTTGTTTGTCAATATGGTTCAACATCTTCTCTTCTAATGTGTGGGGGCTATGTGATCCAACAAAAGATGACTTATAAACAACAGTTGATTTTCCACACAATTGTCGCCATGCATTTCTCTCTCTTTACCATTCTTGCACGTTGCATCCTGAACTTGACTCACTGTTACTCTTCTTCTTTCTATTATGGTGTTCTTCATCACGAGATTGGCCTCTGTGATTTGCTTGACTCTCAGCAGATGTTGTTGCATTTTGCTTTCCAATGACTTTGGTGTTATGAACCCCTGACCACAGGTCATGATGCTGCTACCTGAAATTTTTTTAATTTTAAGAATGTCAAGTAGTCCAAGTAGTTTGTGAGTAATCACATGTGTAAATGAGTGGCCGCTTGGTGCCACTGCTGCTCACCTTTTCCCAACAGACTGACACAGGACACGGGGTAAAACACCAAAAAGTTGTTTAATTTTCTTCTATAGTGCCCCAAAGCACCTCCACCACAATGAATACAATTAAAACAACCAAGACACAATTCTTTTCCTCTACTCCTCCCAGCAAGCTCTGTCCTGCTCCCTCCCAACTCCTACTCTCTTGCTGGGTCTCCACTAGTCCTTTATATAGTCCTTGACCCGGAAGTGCTTCTGTCTTTCCGCCCATGTGATTCATCAGCACTTCCGGGTCAGATGGAGACTTTTATTTTCTTCAGCCCAGAAGTACTTCTGTCCTTCTGTCCCCATGACTTGGGAGTACTTCCGGGCTATATGGGAAACAAAAATCCATGTGTCTCCCTGCAGCATCACCTGGCGGCACCCACGGTACCCAGCAGGGCTGTGAAGCCATACATCTCCCATAGTGCCCTTCGGGAATCTGGGGCACCTCTAAGCTGCAGGAAAGTTACCATCTAGCGTCCTGGGTGTGTCGGCTGGGTTGAGCTGCCAGCCATCCATCACACATGATGGGTGAGTATACCTTAGCATTTTATATACGTAGAGTATTGCTTAGCTTTTTCTTCCTGTCTTTTATTTATTTGAAAGTTCAGCTAAGTGAGCTTACATTAGTTAAAAGCAACCTGCCACTTCAGGTTGATTGTATTCACAACCACTGTGTTATATGGTAAACAAAAACTTTTTAGTACACTGTGGCCTAGATTGGCCTATCTTATAATTACCCTGCAAATCTTATAAAAGTCTGCTTAGAATTTTTGATCATCTGGTAATAAACAGTACAATTACTTAACACATTACATAGATTTAAAATTAAATGCAGCATCAGAAGAGAACATAACCATGCAACAACCTTTACATTATCACCTAAGCACACCTATCTATTTAAATCTGTAAACTATGGATTGAAAATAGAGTAATGTTTGCTGTGAACAAATATTCATATTGCAGGTAATACTGCCTGGAAAATGTCTACCCATTATTTAGACTTTATTGTTGTCTTTATTTGACAATCACTCAAACCTAAGGCATTAGTTGTATTATTCAAGTATTATAAAAAAAAAAGGCAAAATGGGTAACTAGTTCAAGTAGTTTTCCCATGTATTGTGGGGCTGTTTGCTATTAGTTATTAATTTTATTAAACACAGAACACCAGCAGATTCTGCTTTAGATCTGCAGTGGACTAGTTCCATCCATGCATCCATTATCCAACCCGCTATATATCCTAACACAGGGTCATGGGGGTCTGCTGGAGCCAATCCCAGCCAACACAGGGCGCAAGGCAGGAAACAAACCCCGGGCAGGGCGCACACACACACACCCACCCACCCACACTAGGGAGTACCGGAGTACCCAGAGGAAACCCACGCAGACACTGGGAGAACATGCAAACTCCACGCAGGGAGGACCCGGGAAGCAAACCCGGGTCTCCTAACTGCAAGGCAGCAACGCTACCCACTGCACCACCGTGCCGCCTGGACTAGTTCCAAGAAGCAGAAATATTTATCACTTATGACATTTGCCTAGCAGATACTGTATAATATGAGATGAAAGGCCTTACATAAATAAGAAAACTGATGCAAACAAAAGACAAAAGACAGACAATGCACATTAGACCATGAACATTTAAAAATGCTGGTGTAAACTTTTTTTTATCTTGGCTGATATGTCATGAACAACAAGAATATCAATGTCTTGAAAAAGCCAACATTGCGGCAAGCTGATCGGTGTATGGAAAGCTAACGTCTGAGGGGCTGCCTGGTAAGTGAGCAATTGCCAGTGGCAGAGCCTGACCTGCAGAAACATGACACAGCACCTCAGAAAGTGTTACCAAGTATGAGATTACATAGAATCCAAGAGGACTAAGAAGATTAAGCAGGTTTTAGGGAATTAGGCACATGCTGTGACCTGATATGTACATTAAAGGTTACACCATTGGAAACACCAATGTCTGCCAACTATGTTCACTTTAAAAAGATTTTTCATTGTCAGTATTTCTGACATGTAGTTTTGGCATTAACCAATGTACATATTTTTAGCATTATTCAAGAATTCTCTTAAAACTACAGTTTGAATCATTAAGAGAGGTAGGTGAAAGTTTTAAGATATTAACCCTAGTTGACAACAAGGTCACGTCCTATCTGATGAAAGACTTACATTTCACTGCCTACTCTGTATTATGAAGGACCTTGAAAATAGTGTGAGGTCTGAAGAAAACAGTTTGTGAGTTAATATAAATTCCAGAAAGATAAAGATATTATAAAATTGATTATAAACTAGACCTGTAGCATATAAACCAAACACCAGTTTTGACAGGCAATAACAACCCAGTGAGTTTTTACCAGCAAGCTGGCACCAGGCACACAGACAGTCCCTACAAGGGACTCTATGAGCAACATGGAGGTCTGCAATGGGTTGACAGAGGGGGTCTCCTAGGAACATTACAGCGTGCCAGGGGTGCTGTTATTAGAGCAAGCAAGAGAGTGCAGCATTCTGGCTGGAGACTTGTGCATTCCTCCAGGTTGTTTCAGAGCTGAAGTACTCTTTCAGTTTTAGAAGTTTGGCTTTCAGTTATGTTTATTCAGAAAGTAATAGCAGGAGATAATCATAGTGGCAGAAGGAGCAATACCCTGCCTGGGCTATACTGCCACAGAAAAACAGCAACTGTCATTTTAAAGGCACGTCAGAATTATTGAGGTTAGTGTCAAGAGAAAATAGAAGCGAAGGCTTACTGGAGACTGGAGAGACCAGGGTATGTGGTTGGGAAGTAAGTGGTAAAGGGCTTGGCAAGGTTTAGGCCACCTTACCTCACCCAACAGCCAGGAAACCACCCATCCAGGAATGCCCAAAGGTGCTTTTCCTGTTGTCTGATTATCCTTTGTTACTCTGAATACTCCCTTTGTGCATATCTCCTGTATGTGTTTTTGAATAATGAACACACTTACGTGGCATTTATCCAAGTATTTCGAAACTAGAGGGAGTGTTTAACTTTTAAAGTGAAAAAAGCTGCTAGAGTAGTAACTACTTCTCTGCTGGTCTAGACTATATGACCATCTTGAAATGATCCATATTAACAGCTTACTATTTTACTCTATTCAAATAGAATGAAAAATCCCATTTACTTTGCTGCTGGCCCAACAATTACTGATAGAAGGAGACTAACCATAAAGTTTATAATTCAAGTATGATGCAATGTGATAAATCAACAGGTAATTTGTTGAATCTCAAAGTGTTACTAAATAAGAGAAGAAACACTCCCTCAGGTGTCAGGAATTGCTGTAGAAGAACTGTACTGGAAAAGACTTTAGAATTAAGATAGTGTATATACAGAGAGAAGGAGCAGAGGCTGCTCACTTACTTGTTGCAGAAACTCCCTGTGACTTTGCAACAGTATTTTCTTATTAACCCTTACAACAACTACGGGTCAAATTTGACCCAGTTTTGTGCTTGAAATCAGTAAAAACACTTTAAATTTCATCTGTTCAGGATAACATTTTGTGACTTTTTTCTACATTTCCCCAAATTAATGAAAAGTTAAAAACAAAAGTTAAACATATCATTTTTACAGCTTCTAAAATGTTTTTACCTTGCCATGTCTTTTGGGTCAGTTTTGGCCCACTATTAACTTTAATGGATTCTCAACTGCATTTAGGGTAGGGTATTCCTGACTCATAAAAACATCCTAAATGTCAGCTTTTCAGTTCATTATTGTAAAGGCTTTTACTAAAATGCCCTAACTTTACAAAAACTAAAAAGATTTGCAAATATCATATTTTTGTATAGCTACGACACAGCTAAAACACTAACGTGTTTAAACACTATTGAATTTAATCGTTTTACCACTGCATTCAGGGTTGTTTATTCACAACCCACGAAATCTATTTAAATTACATGTTTTCAGCACAGAGGTGTTAAGACTTGACAAATGTCAAAAATCCCTACTGCTGCTACAGAGAGTAAACACTGCCATGTCCTTCAGGTCAATTTTGACCCACCATCTATATATATAATTCACTAAGGGCACGCAAAACACTGAGCGCAAGCAAGACAGAGAGCCACGCCCGCCAACTCACAGAGCCCCGCCCACCAACTCTAAGACCATGGGATACGCACGCATTTAGTGTATAAATGGATATAAATAATTGCATGTAAACAATTTGCCAAAATCTGTTGCATGTAAACAATACTGTTTAAAACGTTATTGTTTTTTCATCAGAAAACCCGGTTTCCACATCTACCTGTATTAGTTTAAATGACACTTTTATCGCTCGCAATAGGGCGGACGCGCTGACTTATCGTGTCGACTGGGCAACACAGTGAATGCGGCATCTATCTATATATGTGTATGTTTTCCGTAGCCTGCTACAGGAAGGTACTCTCTCGACCATTGGCATTGGTTTCGTTCCTTGCTATTTTCGTTATACTGCAATGATGGTTTCCTAAGCTTTTGTTATACTGAATTCCTTTCTCACCGTTTTCCGTTCCTATTCTTACACTAGCTTCGGCTAGTATTTAATATTTCTTGAGCTTCTATGAAAGCTAAATTTCCTCTTGTGACAAATAAAGTGCTATCTATCTATCTATCTATCTATCTATCTATAGTAGATTGTACTGTCCATTTTTAAATTAATTTTATTATCCATTTAGGGTACTTCGTGTTTACATCCCATAGAAAATTCCTAAATGTCATCTGTTATAAAACACTAGGGTCCTAGAAACTATTGAAATCGTCAGAAAAAAATTGAAATGTAGAGATGTCTGGTAATTGAAAGGAATTACTCTGGGCATCTCTCTCCTAGGAGGTTTGTTTTTGCAGATGTGCTCGCCTCGCTTGTGTATAAACGGCGGGAGGAAAAGTAAAAGGGATACCATTTTGCCAATGTGTTCGCCACGCTTCTGTAATAGCAGATAAGCAAATGATTCTCTCATCGGATGTTTCATTTTGCCATCTTGCTGGCCTTGCTTGCGTATCCTCGGAAGTTGAGCCCTTAGCCTGACTCCACCTCTCACTTCCGCGCCGGACAGACACACACACTTCCACGTGTAGACGTTTATATATAAGAAAAGGTTAACATGGTCAATCAATGTGTTGAAAAATCTGATGTCCAGGTCACCTATACAGGGGTGTCACAATCATGTCAAAAGAGACCCAGAAGACACGTAATTGAATCAGCACTTGAAGACATTGTGAGGGTTAAAACAAACTGGGAGATTGAGGCAGAGAGTGGAAAAGAAACAAGAAAAAGTTGATTTACTTTTGACAATATTTTACCATCTTTTGTACTGTTGTGTACTGTTTCCTATCAAGTGTTTGGGCATAGGAGAATAAGATTAATGTGAATACATTGACATATTCAAATGAATCAACATGGCTTTTAAAATGTCTATCAGATCAAAGTTCTCACAAGTAAATTGTATTCGAATCAGGTAGAGTTTTCTGTTTTCTAAAAACAAGAATGGATAGCTGACTGCTTCAACTTTTTAATTTTCAATTATTTGAAAATACCTACTATACCGAAAGAGATTGCAGAGGACCAGTCACAGATGAGTGTATTTGTTTTAATTACCTTAATAACTAGGAGACTGAATGGATCCTAATTTCTGCAAAAAAATCAAAAGGCTAGGTTGTACCTTGCTCCAAAAAATATCAGAAAAGGTTTCGGGCTGAGCTTGATTAGGATTATCTAAAGAAACTAAAGAAGAACTGGAATGTTTAAGTTCTTTTCAGGGGTAGCTAAAAAATAAATGTTTACAGTGATCCGCTGCCTATCGCGCGGTAGTTACGTTCCATACCCATCAGCGTTAGGTGAAAATCCGTGATATAGAAAGACCATAAAAATAAACATTTTTTATATAGTTTAAGCCATAAAATACCCCTCCCACATGCTTCAAACACATGTAAACTTATTTGTAAACACATATGATATGTGGATGTCGGGCTAAGGATATGAGTAACATCTCTTTATTATAAAAACAAAAATCTTGGCAGTGAGACCAGGGAGACAAGGGTTGATCTTCTCAGAAGACAATTTGACATTTTAATGTCACGCAAGACAAGGCAGTGAGACAGAAGGACACCTGCTGTACAGGCTTTTAAATGATCGATGCATAGAGCGACAAGAAGAACAGGCATCTTGGCAGAAGCAGCACAAAGCCAGTAGCTGAACCATCCACTTACCCTTAGCATGTGTTCAGCTCCCCCCCCCTTCACAACGTGAGCAGCATTATAAGTCCCGCGAGAAAAATTTAACCACACCCGGGGCAGGAAATAAAGGACAAATACTGTTTTTACAAAAGTTTTAAAGTAAAAATGAAAATAATGCATGTGTAATAATTCCCATGAAAATAACAATCTCTTTAAATTGTTTATCCCATAAACCAAACCCGGGGGTGGGAAGTGAGCAGGGGGCGGAGTCCCCTAGAAATAACATTAAAATTAATAATAAATCCGCGATGTACCAGGGTACGATAGCTGAACCGCGATATAGCAGGGGATCACTGTATGCCTATTTTATATTGACATGCAGTGCATTGGAGGGTCACCGTCTGAGCTCAGCAGAGGTAAGCATTACCACTCCAGGACACAAGGAGGCACTGTCACTGACATTATTGTCTCTTTTTCCACCACAGCTCAAAGAAACCTTCCAGTCCAGCAACTATAAAAGGCAGGGATCATCTCATTCGAGGAAGAGCAGACTACCAGACGGAGATCCAACCAGATACTGAGACCACTGTACAGAGCCTTGAATCTATATCAAGCCTTAGCAGGTGATTTTCCCTTTTTGTTTCTGTGGTTTGTGCCACCATGCACTTGTTTATTTTCTGAGACTTATTAGATATAAAAAAGGGCAACCCAGCTGATGCCCAAATATTTCTTTGGTAGAGGTGTGTGTTCCCTCGGTTGGTGACAATGAAAAATTAAAGTTAAAAAAAATAGAACAAAAAGAACAAGTATTCGGACATGTGATGTCCAGGTTTAAGTTTCTCTCTTTGTGAGGTGTTTCTGAGGATGGGTTCCATCTCTTCCATATACAGGTTTGAAAATGAATGGAGATTTCTGGTCTCGCGAAAAGTTATATACTCGTTGGGGTGAAAGAACAAAACTGTAAGGAGGAAGTAACATCAGTATCTGGCCTGGGTGTTTTCTTCAGACCTGAGGACTTTTACTTTTAATCTTACTTTCTTATTTTTGTAGAGCCCTGAACACTGTGCTCAATCATCCAGCCATCCATTATCCAACCTGCTGAATCCGAACACAGGGTCACGGGGGTCTGCTGGAGCCAATCCCAGCCAACACAGGGCACAAGGCAGGAACCAATCCCGGGCAGGGTGCCAACCACCACAGTGTGCTTAATCATATGTGTCTGAAAATTTTATATATAAATATATATATATATATATATATAATAATAAAAGGCAAAGCCCTCACTGACTGACTGACTGACTGACTCACTCACTCACTCACTCATCACTAATTCTCCAACTTCCCGTGTAGGTAAAAGGCTGAAATTTGGCAGTCTCATTCCTTACAGGTTACTTGCAAAGGTTAAGCAGGTTTCATTTCGAAATTCTACGCTTAATGGTCATAACTGAATACTACTTACATACATATATATGGCCATAGCCTGCAGCTCGGTCGCCGTGTAAGGCGGAGTTGCGTCCCCCATCACCACCCCTCCCACGTAGTTGGCTGCCTGCCTATATTGCATCCCCCATCACCACGCCTCCCACGTAGTTGGCTGCCTGCCTATATTGCGTCCTCCATCCCCACGCCTCCCACATAATTGACTGCCTGCCCATATAAGGCAATCCGTCAGCAGCACTAATCTCTTATTTATAAATACACATACAATCCCCACACGTTCCCCAGTCCTTTACCTGAACTTTCTTTTAAACGTTTATAATCACACGGCCTGGGAAGTCTGCAGTGAATCCAGCGACCAAACCTGATGTGCGCTGTGGACACGTTTACTTAATTTACATGTAAAGAAGAAGTCTCACCGGCTCGGCAACAGTTCCTTTATTGAAGAATGAAGTCCGTCTCATCCGGGTGACTCGGCATTAGCGTCCATCCATGGCCGACACCCGCTCCACAACAAACAAGTAAAGCCGTCAGCTCCAAATATCCCTTTTAGGTTAGCAGGCACCCCTTCTACGTGCACCCAACCGTCCTTATTACGGAGTCTTCCTTGCTTTACCGCTGGTTATGTTATTTTTAAAATGTTTCCTTTTCTTTTTCATAACTTCTTTAACACACTACTTCTCCGCTGCGAAGCGCGGGTATTTTGCTATCTACACATATAAAAGGCAAAGCCCTCACTGACTCATCACTAATTCTCCCACTTTCCATATATGTGGGAAGCTGAAATTTTGCGTGCTCATTCCTTGCAGTGTACTTATAAAAGTTAGGTATGTTTCATGTCCTATTACAACACCCAAGGGGGGAAATGGGTGTACCCCCTAAACTGTATATATAGATAGGGGAAACCCCTCCTTACTATTTCTGCTACTTCCAATTTTCCCATGCTCATCCTTTACACTGTACTTACAAATGTTAAGTATGTTTCATTTCGTGTTGTGCCCCGTAATGAACTTTTGAAAATAACGTCTTCTTTTTGGCGGTTCTCACCATTACGCCATAAGGAAGTTTAGGAGCTGAGCTCTCCTTTTGGCGGTTTCATTCCTTATTTCCATTAAAAGACAATTTATTTCACACACAAGGGCCACCCCCAGTCCCCCTTCCTTTTTCCACACGGTCGCTGTCCACACACCTACCACGTGGTTGGCTCCCTGCCTATATACATTAACGACATCACGTGCTCATGTGCCTCCTCCCTCGCTTCCTTACTGTCCTCAGCTGTTCGTGCTCACTGCTCCCTTCTTCTTTACTCCACCACTTCAAGCCTGTTATTGTTCGCCTTGCTTCACATCTGCCTGCTGGTGACTCCTGCCTTTTTGTTTACTCCACCGCTTTACTACGAAACTTACAACCGCCAAAACTTTCTAATGGCACCAGGCTTTAGATCGAATCTCTGCACAAGAACCTCATTGAGGCAATTGTCTTCACTGAAACAGGCTCAGAGAAGACTGTATTTATTCCTTGCATCCCTCTCATACACTCTGACCTCCTATTCCAGTTCAAACACCTCCAATTTCCAGTAAGGGTCTGCTTCGCTATGACAATAAATGAGTCACAAGGCCAGACTCTAAAAAAGGTCGGCATTGACTTGACACAAGATTGCTTCTCACATGGCCAACTGTACGTTGCATGCTCAAGAGTAAGCTCAGCAGACATTTTACAACCTGAGGGCAGAACTGCAAGCGTTGTTTACAAAGAGATCCTTACATCCTAAAAATGTGTATTTCTCATACACAACATTTACAATCATACTCATCATTCTCAATACTAAAATAAGCCTACGACAATTATATTGACAATCACGTTACGTTATTTTTAAAATGTTACCTTTTTTTCATAACTTCTTTAACACACTGCTTCTTCGCTGCAAAGCGCGGGTATTTTGCTAGTATATATATATATTTATATATATATTTTTTTATATATATTTTTATATATATATATACAGTATATATATAAAATCGAATATATGGACATAGGTGATATACAGTAACAAAAGTATGTAGATATTGTTCGGCTTCAAAGTTTAAATCAGAGACATGTAGATCGTCTAATTCGTGTTGCCATCAAGGAAAAGTAGTGTTTCTTCCCAATGAAGAGGCATATCTGCGAGAAATAAAATGCAAAATAAACCAAATCTTCAATAATCTGTTCGCATTTGCATCATTCAATGCACAAAACATAGATTTACACGATTCAGGACCATACGCTTTGAGAATCTGTGGCCCCGCAACAATTAAAGCTACTACAAGTTTAATTTCAAAGAAACCACAATTCGTGTCAGGTGTATATTTATGATCATGGAGAAGTGATGCAACATAGAATTGAAAGAGTTAAATGATCGGACGAATTAGAAATTCTACAGCCAATAATGGATACAAATCCATACGTCCAAAAGTATCGCACTTTACACAAAATTTATATGATACACATGGGTAAAGACGTTTTCTTGGATTTCTATATGGATCCAAAAGATCACGCTCGCATATATAATAAACCAACATGTAACGAACTGTCAGTGACAATAGTTTCGAAAGACGGAGATATCAAAGACAAAGTTGACATTCGTGTTTATACAAAAGCACAGTACAATTCTTCGCAAGCGGTAGATCCTGGACTAGATGTAGGGCCTGCATGGGGGTTGGCGAGTGAAGCAAGCAGGGGGCAGAGCCCCCTAGTGTGTGTATGTGTGTATATATATATATATACAGTAATCCCTCCTCGATCACGGGGGTTGCATTCCAGACCCCCCCGCGATAGGAGAAAATCCACGAAGTAGAAACTATATGTTTGTATGGTTATTTTTATATATTTTAAGCCCTTATAAACTCTCCCGCACTGTTTATAAATATTCCCCGCAGAGTTATACAGCATAATCCCTTTGTATTCTCTTAGATATTAGGTAAGATTCATTGAAATTATGTATATAAACACACTGTTTATATACAGTAAATCCTAAATATTATTTTAAAGATATTGAGTGTCTCCGATATCACATATGTTACAGCCATTACGATAGACAGGCCACCAGCAATAAATACGTACTATGCAAGAAAATAGTATACAGTAAATGTGTGTACAGTGACACTAAACGTACGTACATGTACTAAGCACTGTAAGAAGAAAATTAATTATGGTTACTCACCAACAATGACACAATGACTTGTCCGATAACAATGAGTTTAATTTTACTGCACAACAAAGGAGAGCGTTACTGCCCTTGTGAAGGAGCCACTTCAGGCGATTGTGTAGCACTGCCGTTGTTCTTCTTCTGGCAGTCTTCAATCCAAATCCCTAAAGCAGATTCCATCCAGACTACTGCCTTATTACATCCACTTACAACTCATTTTGCACCCTGGTTAAAAGGACACTGCAGCCGTAGATCTTATATTCCTTTCCTACTTTTTAAATAAAAAGAATCGTAGCCTTCAACAAATCCAAATCGTTTACCTTTTCGGCAATCGTTAACATCTTCTTCTTGCGCTTGGGCATGGCCCCTGAAGCAGTAGCAGATTGTTTTGGAGCCATAATGAAGGGCTTGACTATGCACAAAGATAAACACTAAAGAGCACAACTCTTTACACAGCGAAACACGTTGATGCTGAATGAGCGAGATGAGACTTCCTGGTTAACACTGCATTCAGCACGCAGGAGCTCAACTGCGTGCTCTGATTGGTTAGCTTCTCAGTCAGGAGAACTTAACTGCGTGCTCTGATTGGTTAGCTTCTCAGCCATCCGCCAATAGCGTCCCTTGTATGAAATCAACTGGGCAAACCAACTGAGGAAGCATATACAGGAAGTAAAAAGACACATTGTCCGCAGAACCCGCGAAACAGCGGAAAATCCGCGTTATATATTTAGTTATGCTTTCATATAAAATCCGCGATAGAGTGAAGCCGCGAAAGTCGAAGCGCGATATAGTGAGGGATTACTGTATATATATAATATATATATATATATATACACAGTTATTTATATTGTGATGGATGGCTGGGGATTGTGCCCTACTGGGAGAACTGGAGGAGCAGAGAACCAGGAAGTGGGCAATTTATACCCCGGGACATGAGAGAGCAGCCCTCCTGGGTTTTATCTGGGCCACGGGCTTGGGGCTCTGTTGGGATCCGTGGCCACTGCCAGGGGCACCTGGACAGCTCCGGAATCAAGATCTGCAGCACTTCCGCCACACCTGGAAGTGCTGCCGGAGGTTAATCGGGAAGCACCTGGAGCACTTCTAGGTGCACTATAAAAGGGGCCGACTCACTCCATTAGTCGAGCCGAAATTGGGAGGCAGAGGATGGAGCTTGCAACTGGAGGAGTGGGGGTGGCAGAAGGAAAGTAACGGAACAGAAAGAGAAGGACTGTGAGCTGGGTTTAATGTGGTGGTTCGAGCATTGTGTGTTGTGCTAAAGAAGAAATGAAAATAAATAGTGTGTG
>JANRMT010062808.1:54573313-54593029 GCA_026402145.1 Polypterus bichir lapradei | reverse complement strand
AGCATTGTGTGTTGTGCTAAAGAAGAAATGAAAATAAATAGTGTGTGTTTTGGACATTTGGTGTCCGTGACTGTCTGTGTCTGGGGTTCAAGTTCACAATATGTTACTTAGATGTTATATTTGCTTTATCTTAGAGGGATTTGTGTAAAATATGTCCATCTGGTTTGGAGAAAAAACAGGAATGAAGCAGGAAAAGATTTGGTCCTATTTCATCTAAATATAGTTTGTATCTGTAAAACAGATTGACAAGTGAGACTAACACTGGCCTAATGAACCAGTTTCAAGGAAATTCCCCCTTCCCATTTGTCACCTTTTTGCAATACATGGGCAAGGAAGGATAGTACTTGAGATTCCTGTTGTTAACTAGTTCATGGCAAACAACCCTTAGGCTAAAGTATCAAAGTGACTCGGGAAATGTGTGTGGTGTTACTGGCAGTAAGCTGTCAGAAGGCAGGGGAAAGTGTCATGGAGGATTGCTCCAGGAAAGAGGCCCATGCTTCCAGTTAGCATACAGTTCTGAGGAGAAACAAAACAATTATAGCAGCTTGGCAAGATGACAAACAAACAGCAAGCTTTGGGAAGTTGTGCAGTCTGATGTGCTGCAAGGAAGGGAAGGATCATAATATAAGGCATAGACTTATTCTGTTAGCAGTGTCTCACCTACAGGCTTTAACAGAAAAATCAAATGAAAGAAGCAAAGAAAGATGTCATGACTGTTTTATTTGTTCTGTTTTATTATAAGTTGTAGATGCTGTTTTAACATTTGGCCATTTCTTGTAAACTGCTAAGGAAAAAGTATTTGATTCTTTCTGAAATCAAATCTATCCTATGAGACATTCAGCCAGTGTTTAATAATATGAAAACCGTTCCTGAGGACCAAAATGCCTGCATGTACATCTTGAGTAAGCATTTAAATCAAATGTTAATTCTTGTCACCCCACTAATTATTAATTGTTTCTGTTGTTCTGCTTCTGCAGTTGTTTGTAGATTCAACACTGTTCTGCAAAGTGAACTTTATGAAAAACAGAGAAACTTGTCCATGACGATTAGTGTTGAAGAGTACACTGTGTACACTTACGAACATTACTAGTTAGTGCTTAGCTCCAGTTTTCAGAGACAGACAGTTTACAATGAAAGTTTTAGATATGAATGTAAATGACCTTGTTGATTTTAACCTGGAAAATGTTTACATAACTCAGCTAAAGGGCAGCACAGTTAATAATAATAATTAATAATTCTTTGCATTTATATAGCGCTTTTCTCACTACTCAAAGCGCTCAGCAATTACAGGTTAAGGGCCTTGCTGAAGGGCCCAACAGAGCAGAGTCTCTTTTGGCATTTACGGGATTCAAACCGGCAACCTTCCAATTGACGGTGCAGATCCCTAGCCTCAGAGCCAGTTGTCAGTGCAGTTACCTTGCAGCTCCAGATCGCCAGGTTCAAGTCCCAGTACCATCATTGTTTATGTAGAGTTTGCCCATTCTCCCCATTTGTGTGGGTGTTTCCCACTTCCAATCCACAGATGTCCTAATAAGTTTGACTGATAACTCAAAATTGGACCAGTTAGAGTGTACCTTGTGATGGCTGGCATAACTTCCACAGTTACTTGCTGCTTGGAAAGGATCCAGCTTTCCACAACACTGTAACTAAATTGAGTGAATTTAGACAATGGATGGATGGGTGGACCTCTGCTAAATATACAGTATATATGTTTATAAAAAATGGCAGGGAAAACCTTTGTAACATTCATCAGAATGGCAGAATCTGCTTCTGTGAGAAAAAAATGGTAGCATAGGCCATCTTAGCCTGACTATTAACACATCTATGTAAGCTGCCTGATTCAGAATAAAAAAACGCTCGACCTGCCATCACTAGGCCAGGAGTTTGGCTTTCACTATATTTTCTTTTGACACCTCATGGTGGAAAAACATCTTTGAGACTGTGCACTCAAAGGTTACCTGAAGTATCACATTTAGAAGATGAATGTCATTTTCGTATACCTGATAAATTACAAAGTCTTGCCACACATTTCACACTTTTGTCCTATGAAATGGCTAACAAAGGTGTGTTAAAACAAGCCTGCCAGGGGTCCTGCTGAAACCATCTGAATGTATAAAAAAATCTGTGTGAAGTCCTCATGTCCTTTTAATATTTAGGTTTGTTACAGCAATGCACACCCAACTTCTTAGATTTGTTCTTCAGTGACAGCTCAAATGCAAGCGTGTATTAGGTGTGATTCCTTGTTTTTTCAAAAGTGTTTCATTTAGCAATATGAAGGGTTTTTCATATGTTGCAGTTGATGTACTAAAAATACTTGAATTTTTTTTTTTTTGACAGATGTAGTTGCCCACACTATTTCTAAATCCTCTATAATTTTTAACTTACACAATTCTTGTATGGGGGTTTTAAATGTACAGTACTTTGTTATTTTTGTAAAATTTAGGATTAATATTTTAGTTTGTGTTCCTGTTTAAACTTTATATTTCTGTGTCATCCAATATATCTTACTACTATATGGTGCCTTTTAAGATCAGTGCTTTACAAAGCAATTAATAAGATTTTGATAATACATAAGCAGAATGTGCTAAGTACATAACAGTGCAATAAAATGTCTTTATATGTTTTTTAGAATGTCATGTCATTTTCTAACCTGCTTAATACAGACCTGGGTTACAGGGGTTGCTGAAGCCTATCCCAGCTAGCACAGAGCACAAGGCAGGATCAGACCTGGACAGGGCCTCAGTCCATCGCAGGGTGAATACACACAATGATATATTTAGCATAGCCAATTCACCCAACCTGTATTTCTCTGGACAGTGTTAGGAAACTGAGAACATGCCAGCTCTAATCAAGGACGGCCCGGGACGCGTATCCAGGCCTCATTACTTCAAAGCAGCAGTGCTACCACTACTCTGTCCTTTTTTTTTAGAATGTATGTGTTTTAATCTCAAATACATTTCTCAGAATAAATGTTTGTAATATAAAAAGCACCTAAAGGGACATGAACAAAAAAAAAGTTAAATGTACCCTACCCAAAAAAAAAAATCAATCAATTGGAATTAAAAACAAAAATGGTTTTGCTGTACCATATTTGCTTATAGTGAGTAGGTAAGCTACACATTATGTTATGATGCCCTAAGCATTCCTGGCTCTAAGCTTTATAGGAGAAAAACTAATAAGAGCCATACGAAGTGACCTTCATCATATGAGGTGACCTTTCATTTCTTCACATATACAAATAAATACAAAAAAGAAATAAACATGGAAGGGTTTATCTCAATCAAAACTGTGGTAACCAGAAAGCAGGAGACACTAGCAAGAACAATAATATCTTCAGAATCTAACAGCAAAGATTGTCAAAGACACCGTGTGAAGAATTTCCAAAAAAGTAAAAAAGAAAAATCAAGAAAAAAAACAATTTTGTTACTCTAAATTATCCCTCCTTACTATCTAATCGGCTGCTGAGGAGTTCACAGAGCTGAAGACCAGGGCAGTGATGATAGAGGAGACAAAAGGCAAACGTCAGTAGCACTCAATTCTAATAATAAATAATTAAACAATTGAATCAATAAAAGTTACAAAGCACTTGGTTAACCCTGCCAACTGTCAAACCTCACATCTGCATGTGGACTAATTAACTGCTTTGCCAAGTGAGAACAGCAAGAGGACTGCGGTCACGTACTTCCACTTTACAGAAGGGTCCTATGACCGGAGCAAAACTACTTGCATGTGATGATTGAGGCAAAGTAATCTAATTTACATGATATTGCCAAATAGAGAGATTTAAACTTCTTGCTTTTTCAAAATGAGTACATTTAATAAAAATGAAATCACATGGTTAACTATTTTATTGAATTATGACAAAAACAGCTAAACATATGAACTTTACCTTTTGTATGTTCATTACAGGAATATCAAACACCAATTGCAAGAGACTGCAAAGTACCTTGTCATAAAATGTCGGATTTCCTCATATAGTCTTTCTATGCAACATTTTAAAACATAGTAGTTATCAAGTCACAAAAAACATTTCCAGAATGTCTGCATATTTAGTATTCAGAGCTGAAGCTACTGTGACCCCAAGTGGCTTTGTAAGGAACAGCGCTCAGTGCAGTGCCATCATGCTCTATTCCATCATTCTGAAAGTTGTTTTTTTTTATTTTTTCATAATTCTGAATATAAAAGTTAATGTTAACATGATCTTGCAGTAGTTCTCAAGGCTCACTGTAGCTGTAGGTTTTCTTTCCAAACACCTTCTGGATTCTTACCTCCATTTAGTAGGATATTGTTTCCCAGTTTCTATATGTTGGTATAAACACAGAAATTACATTTAGGTCATGTCAGGTGAGGTTGGGGAGCTGGTACAGTGAGTTGCCGCACATACCACACGACGAAACAGCTCAGGATCCCAGTTGGCAACCCCCCAGGCAGACACGTAGTCCTGTTCAACCACAGAGATTACCCTCTATCTGCCACAGCCAAGTGTTACTTGGGCATCCCATTGGCCTGGTCCAGCTGTTTAGGTCCTAAACAATAAGGATCCTTTGAGCCTGATCACCCTTGGGGAATCGCACCCCATGACCATAGTGCCGTAACTGATGCTCCTTCACAGTGCAGGTAATGTGCCTCATTTGGGACTCTGTGAGTAACCGCTCGTTCGACACAAAGTCAAACCAGTGGTACCCAAGGATTCAACTAAGAGACACAGTACTGAAGGAGTCCACGTCCATGTCTCACAACCATATAGCAAAGCAGGAAGCACCAGGATTCTAAACATTTGGACCGTCATCCTTTTGCAGAAATATCAGGAGCACCACACACCCCGCTCCAGCAACCTCATGACCACGCAGTGTACTGACTTCATAGGTAGAGTCACCGAGACATGAATGTCGCTACCGAGGTAAGTAAATCTCTGAATGAGGTCGACATTCCCTCTGCAGACAGACACACTGCTGATGGCTGTGCCCAAAGGGTCAGTAAAGGCCTGGATGTTGGTTTTTATCCAGGGCACTCGCAAGCCCAGACACTCAGACTCCTTGCTCAATTTCTTGAGAGCCCTGATCAAAGCCTCCATAACTGATTTTGTTATTGGGGTACAGAGGGAATAATTTGATATTTTGTATTTTTTTTTACTTTTCATAATAATCACTGTGATATTTCATTTTGCTCTACCAGCTGTGCAGGTTATTCAAGCTGTTATTTCCCAGTGGCAATGGGAATAATACTGAAGTAGCTGAAGCCCTTAAGCACTCAGTGTCATTTGTTTCTGTGTCTGCTCTCCCCTTCATTGTTATCATTAAGGGGGCAAACTCCATAGAAAAATTAGAATTAACAGTAAATAACACCAAAGAGTGTTCAACATTTAAAGCTATAGCAAAACAAATATTTGTAAATTTCATAGAAAAGTAAATCTTGCACTGCTGTGCAGAAAAAGAGAAGAAAAAAACAGACCAGCAATCTAAACAATGAGATCAAAATGATATACAGAGTGTGAAACTGGTAGGAACAAAATTCTGCAGCCACAACAGGCCACCAGCACTGAATCTGAGAAGGCTTGGAGTCTATTGAACTATCTGGTTCTCAGGTTAGTCCCCATTATTGGATCACTGTGTGACCCTAAAACTCTATGTTCTCAAATTATATACACAAAATTTACAAATAATTTCATCTACAACTCAGTATCTGTCAAGTACTTTGAATTGGCTTTGACTCTCAAACTTGTCGGTTTATTTTAAAGAACGAGAGATTCATTTTCCACACTTTTTAAACTTACATCTGTCAATATGTAGGTATTTAATTCACTTTTCCTTTATAGTGTAATTTAGTGAGAAAGACAGAAATTAATATATTAGTATATATTGCTTTATGTACATGATGAAGAATAGTCAAGCAATAAGAAGTTCTATCCATTATCAAACTTGCTTAATCTAGTTCAGGGCATGTGGTCAGGAGTCAGTGTTGGCAATAAGAACTTCCATCTATCCATTCATTATCACCGAGGTTATGAACCCTTGAGGGTAATCCTACAGCATCAAGCATAGAGGATGAGCCGCCACTAACTTGGAAGGCAGACCATCGTAGAGTACATTTGTATACTACCACACAGTCACTCATACTGCTTAAGCTTAGAGCAGTGTTTTTCAACCGGGGTTCCTGGGAACCCAAGGGTTCTGTGAGTGCTAGCCAAGGGTTACGCCGAAAAAGTCCTAATGATGTAGGACATACTGGTGGATAATTGCACAGGGTTCCGTGAGCAAGGTAACAATTCGCGCAGGGTTCCACTCCAGCGAAAAGGTTGAAAAACACTGGCTTAGAGTGTCAAATTAATAAAAATCCCCCATCTTTGAGGTTCAGGAAGAAAATCCAAATTTACATGGGGAGAATGTCCAAACCCCACACCGACAATAACCTAGCCAGGACCTGAACCCAGTCTCCTGGAGATGAAAATGCTGTAAAAAAGCCTTCATGGATTCTTAGAAATGTAAATGTCATAGGTAGACAGAGAGAGTTATGTGGTAGTACATAAAATATAATTTAACTGTAGGCAGCATAGCTTTAAGAAAGAAAATGTAGCCATGAATAGGAAATGAAAACTGAAGGAATAAGTAGTTAGCAAATGAGGCCATCCTGAAATGACCAACATCCCTCAGAAAATAATTAAATCTAATGTTATGGCAATTATAATTTTGAGGAAGTCTTTCCACACATGCCAAGCCACAAACCTTTATCTTAATTTATCTGTGTAACATAGTAATGCTATAGGAAAATGTGGACTTTTGTAGAAGGGAAAAAGAAAAACAATTCATCTTGATATGTGAAAAAGGATGATCTGTGACAGTAAGATTACTCTTATCATTCTAATGGCAGGAAGGGGAAAAGGTCTGGCTAGCCATGTGAGTGAACAACTAACATCCAATAATTCACCTAAAGAGCAAATAATTCAAGCAAACAAGAATAAAATATAAAGTGGCATGAGATACCAGTCATGCTAGGCACACATTACAGGGTAATTCACCCAATCTGAGGCAGATTTTGGCAAACACAAAAAGATATCCTGATTTCAGGAACATCTCAAGTTTTAATCCTTCAGGAATATCCCATAATATAAGCTACATACTGAGTAACCTTAACCTCCCCTATTGACTCAAAGCCAGCTGGTGCCACGGCAACTTCAAATAGTAAATATCTGCATGTTTAATATTTACAACTCTAAATCTTGTAGTATGTGGGAATTACCAAGTTTTTTATGTCCAATATATCTAGATGTCACAAGAGAAAGACCAACAGCTAATAACAGAAGAATTGAATAATTTAAATAAAATGGTGGTAAAGAAGGCGGCTTCTTTCTCCTAAGTGATATATTTTCTTTTCAGTTTTTTACTATGAAACAACACACAAAACTATGTCTTTGGAAGCAAATTGAACTTGGCTGTGACATACCAGTTTATGTTTGTAAGAAATTCTGTGAGATCCCAAGTTTGGAAAGTCAGGACTCTTCAAATCATAGTGTGGATCTGTTAATGTGCAATTTTCTATTATATGTGCTCCAATTAATGAAGTCCAACTAGAGGACAATCTGTCGTTGTGTGCCAGGTCTCTTACATTTTCATGATCAGTACAATTTTTAAAGTCTTCTAGTCTTTGCCAGTGTAACCAGAATTTGACAGTTGTTATTTGTGAGTCTAATTGGGTTAGCATAAATACAGGCCAGTTGTTTTTAAGCAGGATCTAAATTGATTAAAGCAGGCCTGACCGACCTATCACTTCAAACAAAGGCAGTGAGTGGTTAAAGCAGGAGCACTGTGTGTTTAAATAGGAAAATGGTATTTGGATCTCCGAAGAGCACATACACCCTTTTGCAAATTAATTGAAGCAAACTGTGAAAACAACAAGTTTTGCTAAATTTGTTTATTGTGAATAATATTTATATACTTACATCAGTGCATGATATAACCTCCTTGACTCTTGAGAAGCATCTCGATGCGATCTGCCATGGAATCCACCAATTTTGAACAGTCTTGGAGGATTTTGGGGTCTCTGTGCCAAACTTGAATTAGGACCTGAATCATCTTCTCCGTGGTTTTGCAGTCCATTCCATGAAGTCAATGCTTACAAGCAGACCACAAATTATCAATTGGGTTCATATCAGGAGAGTTTCCAGGCCATTCCTGTATGTTCATTTGATTCTCACTGAAAATTCTCTTCACTTGTTTCGATGTGTGAAACGGTGCCAGATCTTGTTGAAAAACACCGGATTAATCAGGAAATAACCTTATTCAGTTCTAGAACAACTTTTCTGCAGAGTAGTTCAATGTACTGTGGTGAATGCATCATGCCCTTGACTGGGTGCAAGCAACCAATGCCATAATAGCTGAATCAACCCCAAATAAAACAAAACCTTATTTTGAGATACAGGAGTCAATCTACAGTATAAATTGATAGCATCCCCGAGACTTAATAATTAACAGCAGGTCTTCATTATTATAGCAGTGTCAAGTTATAAAACAATGGATTACAGAAAGGAGACCTAAAATTGAAAGATAGATGAGGTACATGTTCAGGTATGATTTAAATCCTGTGATTGAAGTGCATTTAAGAGTTCCACAGTAGATGACTAACATGAGTGAATGTTCACAGAGTGTTAATTAGTTGGACATTAAGGTAGCAAAAAATGCCAGTTTTGGAAGGTCTCTGATGTCTAACAGATATGAAGGACACAAGAATGTGGAGTGTCTTTTGAAGATCAATCTGCTCCAGTTCTTAGGCACAAAGGAGTCTCCCCTAAAGAAAACCTGACTTCATCTCTGCTGTAACCCGATTCCAGCCCTCTGGCCCCTGGAGCTTAGAAGAGCATGTCTCCAGGAAGTAGACTACAGGCTTGACCAGGAATCAGGCAAGAACATATTGTGGTGTTGACTTTAGTGATTCTTCCATCAAAAAAAATGGACCTAAATTATTCACAAGAATATTTTGTGAACAGGATTGCTCCTTTTAAACTATCATCACACAGACATTCCTTGCTGGAACACCAAGCCTATTTATTTTCTTTTTATGTTCATTTTACAGTGTGTATGTAAGCAGAGACAGCAGGAAATCTCTGATGACTCAGTTTTCAGATTTGTTTAGTTAGTACCTACTGTAAGTTCTGATTTGTTATCAGGTAGGAAAATGATGTAATTTAGCAAGTTAAGGAGTGACGTAGCTTGATGCATTTACTGTAAGCCAGGGATCTTATTTTAAGCCTGTAGTAATTCCTTGATACTTTGTGCTGAATAAGCATAGTGATATGAATTGTAACAGGTAACAAAAGTGTAACAAAATATTTCCACAATGCAGCATTTCTGTGTGATGTGGAAAGGCAGGAACTTATGGCACTGGCCCAATATGTTACTTAAAATTTAATTTATGTTTCTTGTTCTTGTCTGAGTGTGAGAATACAAATACTGTATATACAGAGCAATACATTATTTTTCTTATTTAGCCTGGATATACACAGTTAAATAAAAAATATGAGATAAGGAAAGAAGCAATCTGTCATAACGAATATCAGCAATACTTACCCATGGCCAAATTTTTCTGTTCTTTTTGTTACATGTAAAATAAGAATTAATTTTATTTTCATTTACAACTACTTAATGTTCAATCACTCTCAATTTTCCTTGTTTCACTACTAAGCTGACCTACAATGTAGGATTTTATGGAGATGGCAAAAGACAAACTAGAATTAAAATAAACTCAAGATTTTTGTACAAGGCAATAATAACACAACTGTTTTAAAATCAAAAGTCAAGCTTTTCTCTGCCTTAAATTCAGGTTTTCATTATAGCATCCATCCATCCATCCATTATCCAACCCGGTATTTCCTAACTACAGGATCGCGGGGGTCTGCTGTAGCCAATCCCAGCCAACACAGGGCGCAAGGCAGGAAACAAACCCCAGGCAGGGCACCAGCCCACCGCAGGGCGTCATTGTAGCATTTTACAAATAAAGAGAAATTACAATATGGAATTTGCTATTAAATACCTGTGTGTTGATTACTCCAATTGAATTGTAAATACCAGTAAGTGATTTTTAAAAAAACAGCTTTGACATTTTCTCAGTTTTCCCAATTAAACTTTTTAAAAAGCAGTACTCCTGATAGGACAATCAGAAATATTTCAATGTATTAAAAGCCCAACAGCCATGCCATTTAGATAACTTCAAGTGTATAACAATGTACAGATGTAGACAAATTTGTTGATACACCTCCATGACAAATGAAGAACCCACAATTGTCTCAGAAATAACTTAAACCTGAAAAAAATAATTGGCAGTCATCCTTGTTTATTCTATATTTCACAAAAATATATTTAACAAAAGGCAGACTTTTTAGTTTTGATTCAACAGGCAATTCCAAATATTAACACAAATGAAAATGGAATGGACAAAAATGATGGGACCCTTAACCTAATATTTTGTTGCATGACCTTTAGTGGTCACCACTGCAAATCAGCACTTCCTGTAGCTCTCAATGAGGATTTTGCACCTGTCAGCAGGTAGTTTGGTCCACTCTACCTGAGCAAACTTCTCTTGCTGTGTCCAGACTGAATGTTTCAGTTCTTTCCATAAATGTTTGATAGGATTCAAATCATGGAATCATAAAAGGCCACTACAGAATAACTCAATGTTTTGTTTTTAGCCAATCTTGGGTACTTTTAACTGGTGTTTTGGGTCATTATCCTTTTGGAGGATCCATGACCTGCAACTGAGACAGAGCTTTCTGACACCGATCAGTACATTTTGCTCCACAATATCTCGATAGTCTTGAGATTTTATTGTTCTTTTCAGAGACTTAAGGCACCCCGTGTCAGATGCACCAGAGCAACTCCAAAACATAACCAATCCTACTCCTTGTTTCACTGTAGGCATAGTGTTCTTTTCTTTGAAAGCTTTATTTTTTCAGAGCTGATGTGACTTGCCAAAGGCCTCCAGTTTTGTGTTATCTGTCCACAGGACAGTCTGACAGAAGCATTCTATCAATATGTATTTTAGCAAATTCAACTCCAGTCTGGCTTTTTTATGTTTTTCTTTCAAAAGTGGAGTCTTCCTGGATCTTCTTCCATTGAGCCCACCGTCACTCAAAAAATGACAGAAGGTAAGATCAGACACTGATGGACCTTCACCTTGGACTTAAGTTTGTATCTTTTTGGAAGTTGTCCTTGGTTTTTTGTCTGCCATTCCCACTATACTTCTGCCCTTTCTTGGATCGATATTCCTCTTGCAGCTGTGTCTAGGGAGGTTGACTACAGTCCTATGGACCTAAAACCTCTTATTGGTATTTGAAACTCTTGTCACAGAAACACCAAGCTGCTTTGAGATGGTCTTAGAACATACTTGTAAATAATTTCTAGGCGTACCAACAAAAGACTCCAGGCCATTTTAGAATGTTTTTGTAGAATAAGCAATACTTTATCTCTTTTCACACTTGCTTTGTTTTACTTGATGACATATCAAAAGCACGCAGGTGTACATGGAACAATTGCTTTTAATTTAATCACTTTTTCAATCAGCTCTAAGGGTACCAACAAATTTAAACTTGCATGTGGCTGTAGATATTCACTTTAAGTATATGTAGTATAAAGATATTTTTCTTCCCATTTTGCCACCAGGAAGTTGCCCAGAGCCCCAAACACCAGGCACAACTCAGCCAAACACAATTTCAGGTAAATAAAATGTTTAATGTACAATAATTCCTTTGCAAATCAGTCCAGCACAATTGGTCTCCTTACATCCCCTTGCACCACTCCTCATCTAGTGTCATCCACCTCCTCCCAACTCTGATTCTCTCATGCAGAGGAGGTGGAGTATTTTATGCCTGACACAGGAGTACTACTGGTACCAAAGCATTGCACATCAGAAGCACTTCTGGCCCAGATGGAAGTCCGTCAAAGTAGAAATATCATTCCCCTACAGCTCCCCTGGTGTTATCCATGTACCCCAAGGGGGTACCCCAATATGTCCTGCTGGTGTTCCAATGGGAGTTTCACCAGAGGCATGCTGCCACCCTCTGTATAAGGGGAATACGTGGCCCAAGGAAGCTACCTGCCTCTGTCCTTCCAGTATGGCCTTTTGACCAGGAATGGTACCAGCAACCATCTTTTGTTATGGCCTCATTCCCTGTCTGGACGCCTGTCCATACACCCCAACAATTATAGTTGGAATTAATCTTGTTTAAATATTTAAATATATCAACTAAGTAATAAATTGTTGCAATCCAAGTATCATCTGCAAGTTTCCTTCAGCTCTAAGACTCATGGCAACAATTTGTCTTTTTTAGATACCCATCTTGCTTCTTGGTGAAGAAGAAGATTAAGATGCTTTGTCCTAATGTCTTGGCAAAGAGCTGTGACTTGAGAGGTATAACTTTTATATACTGTACTTAACTATTTTTAAAATATGTCTAGTAGAATTTTCAAGTCATTATTGAGTGTTTTCCCAACCAGCACTTCATGATGTTGAAAGCAATATGTTGTTATGATGTGACTATTTTCTTTCTCCAATAAAGAGACAAATCCTTTCACTGAACCAAGCATTGATGTATAAATTCCCACACACGGATGCAGAGCTGTGTATTGGCACTGACACAAACAGAAGTGGGTAAGCAGCAGCACCTCCACCTCGCTGATTGGATGCTGGGAGTAGATTTGGGGTCCCATTCTGCTTATAAGCCAGACTTCCAGATAGTAACTAAAACACCTTTATTATACAGTTAATAGATTAAATTAAGTATCACGTGAAATACTGTTTTTTCAAAAGTAAAGCACAAAATAATACCCACACCACAGCTGGCCAGTAACCTCCAGCTCCCAACATGCCATAATAACAGACATATTATCTTTCTAATCTTGCCTCAACTTTGTTTTTGCTTTGCCCTCTTCCAGCATGCTCCCAAACACAGTCTTGTGCACCAAATACCATTCATAGGAAAAAGTAAAAAAGAAACAACAACACTGGCTTAATTTATTACATGTGATTCTGCAGCACCTCTTAAGTATTTTTGTGGCACTTTGGTTGAAAACCACTGCACAACACATTTACAGTTGTCCACTGCTTTTTTTTTAATAGTAGCTAAGTCTTCTATACTCAGCCAAGCCATCCTTACATGCTCAGAGCTCTCTCATTCCTTTACTGATTTCCAGAACACAGTTAATCCAATTTAGGGTTGCAGTGAGCTGGGGCCTATCCTGACAGCAAAGAGAGTACATCAGGAACAGGGCAGAAGTCCATTATACATCCATTTTTTGTAGTCACCAGTCTGCCTAAGCTATAGGGACGGGAGTACCCGGAAATAATGTGTGGGCTAGGATTTGAACCTAGTGTTCTAGTGCCCTAGAGCTGAGAGGCAGCGACCCTAGGCACTTCATCACTATGTCATTTTGCTGAGGACTTCAAAATTTTGGAGCTCATGAGGATTATGATTATCGAACCTTCATTTAAGGCATTCAAAGTGGTTATTGAAGGGCAGCTTGAATAAGGTTTTTGTTGTAACAATTGATTTTAACATTGTGACAAATCTATTAACATTCACTGGGTGGGTCAATACTTAACTGGACAAAAATGTCTGAACAGTAACAAGAAGAGGTCAGCAAGCTGCAAAGCGGAAAAAAAAGAATTACCTATAATAGGGAACAAAGCCTGTAGCACATTGATACAACACTTTATAAGAGGAGCTGTCAAGCAGGTGGCTGGGTGCTCATTGCTTCATCTGTCGATCTGGCATTGTGAGAGGAACTGCATTAGCGGCTTTATTACTTTGAAAATCCCTGTGCTTTACAAGTGATTGAAAATAAAATAACTTACTCTTGCAGAAGATTCACTCTGTAGGAAATGTCAGGAAGTATTTTTAGTATTTTTTTATGCTGTTATGCTGTTTTCTTATGCTGTTTGAAATGTTACCTGGAAGGTCAAAATATATTAAAGTTATAAGTCTACATAGTTTACAGTGACATCTACAGAATACTTTAATAATCTGACCCTTCATATAACTATTAACTCACTGTGTGTTTCAAATTACAAAACTTGAGTCTTGACATTGATTTGTTTTAACGTTTTCAAATGTGTGACAGTGTCTTATTCCAAGACATGTCTATTATTAAAAACAATAGTGCACACATAATAGAATTACAGACTAGTACAACTGGAACTGGTACAATTGTTTTATTTCCACTGCTTTTCGAGTAGGCTTTTAATTTGAGAGGGTAATTATGAATGAATAGTAATAATTAGATTGACTTAGATTTGAATAGACATGAATTTTGAGAAATATTTGTAATGACATATCAGGACTAATACCATGGCTGTTAATGGATTCTGGCCCATGAAACTCAAAAAAGGCCTCAATTCAAAAGGACTCCCTTTTGAACTCAAATTCAGGCTTATGGCCTACACCCTTAAAGTCAAGTCAATTAGTTATTAAAGGGGAGAGGGGAACCGTAAAACCCTTGGCCCTAATGAAACCAAAAACCAATAATGTTCATAATAAAGTTTATTTAATAAAAAACTCTAAATAATTCAAATGAAGAAAGCAAAATCAAAAACAAAAAGTGAAATTTGATCTGCCACAGAAAACTGGCAGACCCCAAGGAAAATTTAAGAGCAGCACCGGGAGTTGAAGAACTAAACAATAACTAGAAGACTTGCTGGGGTAAATACCACACAGTAAGTACTTTTATACAATCTAAATACCAATGCTAAATACCTTGGCCAAATTTTATTGTCAACTAGCAAAATACCAGCGCTTCGCAGCGGAGAAGTAGTGTGTTAAAGAAGTTATGAAAAAGAAAAGGAAACATTTTAAAAATAACGTAACATGATTGTCAATGTAATTGTTTTGTTACTGTTATGAGTGTTGCTGTCATCAAGGATTTGATTATCATTATTTCTTTCAATCAGGTTCGTATTTGGAGGACGTGTTGTGTTCAAGTTACATTCCGTGTTTGTCAACCGTTGTAAAGATAACAGGTTTCATTCATCGAAGTGTTCACTACCCAAATTGCTACTTGTGAATCTAAGATGTTTAACAGGCATTCCCGTTATTAAGTTGTGGATTTGCCTGCGAATATTTAGCGGCAGCGTGTCAAGAACTTGTGGAATTGCCTGCGAGTATTTAGCGGCAGCGTCTCTATGAACTTGTGGATCTGCCTGCGAGTATTTAGCGACAGCATCTTTATGAACTTGTGGATTTTCCTGCGAGTATTTAGCAGCAGCGTGTCTATGAACTTGTGGATTTGCCTGCGAGTAGTTAGCGACAGCATCTCTATGAACTTGTGGATTTTCCTGCGAGTATTTAGCGACAGTGTGTCTATTAACTTGTGGATTTTTCTGAGAGTATTTGGCAGCAGCGTCATGAAGTTGTTTCCGTCTAGCCGCATCAGAAAATGTACCACGACGTCTGACAAGCCTCCTTTTTACTGTTTTCTCACAGCTTGGATTGCTGCTGTCATAATCGGTTTGAGTTTCGGTAAGTGACAGTTCTTTGATCGATGGTGATCACCTCGATAGACATGTTAATGGGGGTACGGTTGGAACGGTAAAGGAAATGGGTACCTGAACAGTAAACTAAGTCTAAAATACCTACACAATAACTATAATCATAATAAATGAACAATAAAACAGCAGAGAAGCCGTGGATTAAATAAAAAGGCTGCAGTTATCAGCAGGGAGACATGAATACCGTGGTGAAGCAAGGAAGGGAATGAAGAGACCAGAGCGATGGACAGCCTTATATGGGCAGGCAGCCAATTACGTGGGAGGCGTGGGGATGGGGGACACAATATAGGCAGCCAACTACGTGGGAGGCATGGGGATGGGGGAGGACGTAACACCGCCTCACATGATGACCGAGCTGCAGGCTATGGACGTATATATATGTACGTAAGTAGGATTCAGTTATGACCGTTACGCGTAGAATTTCTAAATGAAACCTTCTTTACTTTTGTAAGTGAGCTGTAAGGTATGAGCCTGCCAAATTTCAGCCTTCTACCTACATGGGAAGTTGGAGAATTAGTGATGAGTGAGTCAGTGAGGGCTTTGCCTTTTATTAGTATAGAAGACACAAAGCAAGATTCCTGACTGCTCGAAGTTCAAACAAACTGGAAAGCAATGGATATGTTTACAGAGGTTATCCATAAACCTGAACAAGAAGGAAGATATAATGCCTGTTTAAACAGCATTACACAGATGATGTCACATGAAACACCTTCCGGAATACACACCTTAGCACTGTGTATCAGCATCAGAGCAACAGGTTAGTCAGCAGTCATGTTAATGGTAAGACAGAACATTATGAATAAATAACTAATCCCAAATCGAAGTAAAAGCACAGTATGAAGGCTAAAACTTTGAACCTAAAAAAATAAATATATATCTGGAAAAATATATAACATTCAGAAAAAAATTGCAAAGATACAAAATCATAATAAAATCCAAAAAAAAGACCAAAGACAGTGAGATTCTAAACAGGATCCAAACACTTGTAACATCAAGGGAAAATGAAAAGGAAGGTGGACATCATAAACTAGAGGTCAGTCCTCTGCACAGAATCAAGAGGTGTGCATGTGGGCATGTATATAATGTAACCACAACAAAATACATTCACAAGGTCACCTGTGATGGAACCAGGCACCAGTGAGCCTCAAACATGGATACACACAGAGTCTGGGTTCAAATAATGGGTGTTTATTAAACACAATACCTCCAAGGTTGACACAAGTTCTCTCTCTCTCTCACCACAATACCTCACAATTCCTCTCACTACTGCACTACACTCCTCCAGTCAAGTGTTACTCTCCATTCTCCAAGCTCCGATACTCCTTGATAAGGGTATGTGTTCCCTTTTATGTGGACCCAGGAGTACTTTCGGTGCCAGAGCTGCTACCCGGGTCATATGGAAGTCTAATATAACAGGGAGCATATCTCCCTGCAGCACCCTCTTGTGGCACCCATGAATTCCGACAGGGTTTTTCTCACGGACTACATTTCCCAGCATGCCCTACTAGGTACCGATATCTAGGGCCACTGCCATTGTGCATCCTGGGGCAATAAAGAGTCCCCAGAGACATCTTCTGGTGGACTATCCATCCATCGCCTCTGGCCATCACTTCTGGGTCTGCAACCTTTCTCTCCCCTGGCCGGGATGCTTGTCTCCCTGCTTGGAGCCTCCTGTCTGAGTAAGGAACCATCCCTTCTTCTGCCTGTTCAACAAATGTGGCATTTACACACCCAACACAACCCTGGGTTCATATAAAAGACTTTCATTTTTCGGCAACAACTTCCAACAATGAACACAACCAATAATCACAGAATCATAAGATTCTTTTCTCTCCTTTTGCCTACCAGGGGAATGTCACCCACTGCCTCCTGACTCTGACACTATGGGATGAGGCTGCTGGCTTCTTTTAAATTGGACCATGGACTGCTTCCATTGTCATGGTATTGGTCATCCAGAGCACTTTCAGATCATGTGGAATTCAGGGTAGGCCTTCCCGGCCAGAACACAGAGGAGGCACCCCAGGACCCCGACAGAGCTGAATGTCTGCACTCCACCTCCCATGCCACCCTGCAGATGTCCTAATTGGATTCAGTCCACAGGAATACTGCCACCTATTGTATTGGTGAATGAGCTGCTCCTGGCATCCAAGTTCACCCAGTCCATCCATTATACTTCTCTCTCCCCAGGAATGAAGAATGTAAGATGTTCCGGCTGGGCAAGAAATCATCCTCCATCCAGGCCGGGATGCCTGTTCTTTCTCTGTAGCACTTACAAAATATTCAGAATAACATTAAAACTACTGACAGGTAAATTGAATAACATAGATTATCTCATTACAGTGGTGCCTGTTAAGGGATGAGATATATTAGGCAGCAAGTGAACAGTCAGTTGTTGCAGGTGATGTGTTTTAAGCAGGAAAAACAGGCAAATGTAAGTATTTGAGCAAATTTGACAAGGGACAAATTGTGATGGTTAGATGACTAGTCAGAGCATCTCCAAAATTGCATGTGCTATGGGGTGATCTCAGAATGCAGGAGTTAAAACCTACAAAAAGTGGTCCAAGGAAGGACAACCAATGAACCAGTGATGGCCACCCAGGTCTCATCAATGGACGTGTGGAGCAAAGGCTAACCTGTCTGGTCTGATCCAACAGAGGAGCTTGAAAAACCAAATGTTGACCAGGAAAGAATGGTGTCAGAACATTGCAGCTTGCTGCATATGGGGCTCTGTAGTCACAAACTGGTCAGAGTGTCCATACTGACCCCTGTCTCTTGCCAAAAGTGCCTACAATTGGTACATGAGTGTCAAAACTGGACCATAGAGCAATGGAAGATGGTGGCCTGGTCTAATGAACCACATTTTCGTTTAGATTATGTGTGCATCATTTTCCTGGAGAAGAGATTACAGCAGGATACGCTATGGGAATATGGCAAATGCGAAGCTCTGGCCAATATGCTGCTGAGAAACCTTGGTTTCTGGAAGTCATGTGGATGTTACTTTTCCATGTCCACCTAACTAAAGACAGTGCAGACCACATGCACCCCTTCATGGTAATAGTATTCCCTGATGGCAGTGGCCTCTTTCAGTAGGATAATGTGTCCTACCACCCCGCAAAAACTGTTCAGGTTTTTTTTGAGGAACATGACAAACAGCTTATCCAATTGATCATCTGTAGGATGTGTTGGAAAAGCAAGTCCAATCCATGGAAGCCTCACCTTACAACTTACAGGACTTAAAGGATCTGCTGTTAACAACTTCGTGCCAGATACCACAGGAGAACTTCACAGGTCAGAGCTGTTTTGGCACCACTGGGGTTTACACAGTATTAGACAGGTGGTTTTAATGATATGGCTGATTGGTGTATATGTATATATGTTTATATAACTATACTATATATATATATATATATATATTGTGGTCCCCGGCCGGGACGCCCAGGAGGACCAGAGGAGGGCTTGTGCCTCCTCCAGACCGAGTGGGGGCGTCCGTCCTGGTTATGCAGGGGGCCTCGGGTACAGGGCTTGGAAGCCCAGCCCTGTAGGGACCCGTGGCCACCGCCAGGCGGCGCCCCAGTGCCTAATTATCCCGGGAGCCCGGCACTTCCGCCACACCAGGAAGTGCCAGGGGGAAGACGACAGGGGACACACGGACGGCTTCCGGGTGCGCAGCCGCCACTTCCGCCACACAGGGGTGTGGCCAGCGTTAAGTGCCGGGAAGCAGCTGGAGCCCATCCGGGTTCCCATAAAAGGGGCCGCCTCTCTCCAGTGGAAAGGTGGAAGTCGGGAGGCAGTAGACGGAACTGGAGAGAGAGGACGGGAGGCGGCCAGGAAGGCACAGAGACTGTGGGCCCTGGACATTGGGGAAATCGGTGCAAGAGGCACTGGGGTTCGTGAGTGCACAGGACTTTGTATATATAGTGTAAATAAACAGTGTGTGGGTGCAAAAATGTTGTCCGTCTGTCTGTGCCGGGGTATATATATATATATATATATATATATGGCGCTGAGAACAGAGATATCACTTCCTGACGCCTTTTTTCTGGTATCTGACAGGCTGGTTTCACTAGACTTTTTTTTATTTTATCAGACCTTCTCTTGCCCGCCCACCTCCACATCCTCTTTGTTTGTGAACTGCCTCTCTGCTGCCGCTATTAGCATGTACAGCCCCCTCTCGCCCGCCCACCTCTC
>JANRMT010062808.1:54559216-54572913 GCA_026402145.1 Polypterus bichir lapradei | reverse complement strand
GCTGCCGCTATTAGCATGTACAGCCCCCTCTCGCCCGCCCACCTCTCCATACTCCTTGCTACTGTATTAAGCTGCTACACCCCCGCTATTACCATGTACAACCCGCTCTCGAAACCCCACCTCCCCATACTCTTTGCTTGTGAACTCTGCTCCGCCTCTTCCCCGCTATTAGCAATATTTGCCCACCCGCCCGCTCGTCTCTTGCCATCTCTGCAGATCATTAGATCTGCCTGTGCCTGCTGATCTGCGGCTGTCATCTCACAATGTCATGCGAGATGACAGCCGGGCGCTCAACTAAATTAGCCGGGAGGAGCGCCCTGCTAAAAGACGCTAGGGAGAACACTGGATCTATCCATCAATCCATATTTTAAACCTGCTTATCTAAAGTGAGCAACAGGGGGCAAGGCAAGAACAATCTCTGGTCAGGGCACCAGCAAATTGCAGGGTGCTCACACACACACATACACACACCCTAGGGCCAATTTAGCATCCCAGGTCGACCTAGTCTGCATGTCTTTGGACTATGAGAGGCAACTGGAACACCAGAAGGAAACCCATGTGGACTGTGAGAACATGCAGGGAGCACCCAGTACATGAATCCCCGTCTACTCACTGCAAGACAGCAGTGCTACCACTTTGCCACCATGACACCTTGTAACAAAAATAATTTAATTAAATTAATGCATTAGTTACATTGTAAATAATATAAGGAAGGTTGTTAGTTTATGATCTCCCAGTCCAGGGATATGTCCACCGATCCCAAGGCCTATCAGGTTGGAACTGTGTTGAGGACAAGAAGAAAATGGACAGCACAGGCTGCACTTAAACAAGATGATTACAGGTGGTGGGAAGGCTTGGGCAGTTTCTAGATGATCCAATTGAATAAATCAAGAGGCAAGCATGAGGTAAGAGCTGGAGTTGAAGAACTGCATGCCAGTAAGGCTGCGGATATGTGTCAGCAGGGAGTCCAAGACCAAATGTGGCAGGGTAGGGGACCACAACTTCTGGGGCAGGATGTGAAACGCTGAACCCCCAGTGCCTGAAATTCCTGATAATCAGTGTATGACATCCTTCCAAGTCCAGTGGGTCTATTTTGCTAGGGAAAGACTGAATCATCATCTTGCCAAAGAAGAGGGTCACTTGAGGACATTCTTGGCTGTTTGAAAACGCTGAGAGAAGGGTGTTATCATTGGTACCATAACCAAGGTGTTCAGAACAGTAGCTGACACCATTTGTAAAGCCATAATCCAGAGCAAGCAATCCCCGCCTTGAGCAGAACAACCATGTCCTTTGTTAAAGCAGATGAGAAGCCATGTAATCTCCAACAACAGCAGTTAGGCATTCTGGAAACCACAACCAGGGACTGGCAGCGGGTGGTCAACCTGGGGAAAAAAAACTCAGATTTCCATATATTATCTTTAGGCCAGACATAGTTCTGCTATCAGTGTCATCCAGGCAAATGGTCATGCTTGAAATGACAGTTACCTGGGAAGACCAGATGAAGGAGACATGCAAAAGGAAGTGAGCCAAGTATCATGGCTTGGTTGAGGAGTGCCCACAGCAAAAGGTGGTGGGCGCGGAGGTAGATGCAGAGGGTTTGCTGGGCAATTCTGCTGAAACGGCCCTTTGTTGGCAGGACATAACAGAAGCCCTTACGAGAAGAGCCATCAAGAACATCACAAAAGAGGCTGAGAAGGTTTCACGACTGTGGCAGAATGGTACTCAGACACAAGGTGGACCCTGTTCAGCCCTGTCTGGGTCACTAAGACAAGAGTGTATGGCACAGATTATCTAAAATGTAAGGAGATGTGATCTGATAATGTTTATGAATTGCTAGGTAGTTTTCAAAGTAAAACCCCCAAACCTCCATGGAATTATATTTATTGTAGCTTGTGCAATAGGCAGAGTGACTCTGACCTGGGGAAAAATGGGTTAATTCAGTGAGCTGCTAGGCTTAACTTTCCATAATATGACTGACTACAAACACACAGACAGTATAGTCTTAGTGTATAAAATCTGTTCCTCCACATTGAGAAGAAATAAAGAAGTAAGACAAAACTAAGTAGTCTCATTGCCTGAGGAAATTAAACTTTTTGCTCCTATTTTTTTTCCAGTAGTTGAGGCAAGATTAAGATTTGGTAGACAGAAAAAATGTATGACTAATGTTTCTCAAACAGATTCCTTAAACAACTGCATTCCCAGCTCAAATTACATAATGGCTGGATATCTCAGTGTGTCTAAAGGCAGTAAATGTGCTGCAGCAAAGAATCCACTGAATATATAATAAGATAAGTGAATATTGCAATGTGGACTTGTAAGGTCATGTATAAGACAAACCTTAAGTACTACTGCTAAAGGAGAAACACTAGCACTTCCAGTACATGAGGAAGGAAATGCAAGTTGACAGTTAATTGCAAGTCAATGGGAAGGAAATCTTACTCATTTGATTTTGGGCTGACAAAATATAAGGCAAGTGAGTGTGGCCAGTTCAACAAGCATCCCTAGCCTAATCTGAACTACTGGTACCTAGAAAAGGCTAATTTTCACTGATTGTCTCTCTGTGAATGCAATATACTATACAGTTAATATCAAAAGTATATGTGCTTTTATTGAAGTTTTGACTATTGTTGATCTAAAGACTGAAATCAAGATCATTTTGGTTTCATCAAAAATGAAAAGGCAATTGGAATGTTTTATGAAGGATCAGGAGATGGAAAGGACAAAACAAACGTCAAAAGGTGTTTTGCAGGGGTCAAAGAACGGGGAGATCAAAGCAAACCCAAAACTACTGAGTTTTAATATATAATAATAATAATACTTTTATGTATATAGCACCTTATTACACATTTACATGCAAGTCAAGGTGCTTTTCACAGATTAATCAACAAAAACAATAAAGATATGCCATGTAAAACAAAAGTAAAGTCAAATACCATGCAGAAGTCTTAATAATAAAATACTTAAGCACACATGCTTAGCACCGCAATATTTTGCAATGATGTTCTGGTGCTCAGTGGTCCACTAAGAAAAGCTGCCAGTATTTGAAACTTTCATTCTGGGGTACAGTGATAGTCAATCGTAGAATATTAAATGGATCCGCCATAACGTGTCTGTACTGCACAACGTTGAGTACTAACCCACTTCAAGCAATTCTACACAACTGTCCATAACACAAGTCTTAGATTCAAAACACCTTTCATTTTACAGCACCCCCCTTTTTTTTTTTTTATTACAATTGCCACAAGTAAAATTCTTTCTGTTCCACTCCTCCCAGATGAGTTTTCTCTTCCTCCTCCTCTGACAGCCTGAGGAGGGCAGACTGGCTGCTTTTATAACTGACCCAGGAGTATTTCTGGTGCCAGAGCATTTCCCCCAGGAAGTCAAGCAAAGCTATTACAAAACAAGTGGGTCCTCTCCCGACAGAACCCCCAGGCAGGGGGGGGCCGCCCCCCCAAACTATAATTCTCTGGAGAAAGTCTCTTCATGTTCATCCATAATTCCCATCTCCTAATTGAAGCAGAGAACAGCAGCCATCCTGGTTGGGACGCCCATCCATCTCTCTTGTTCTGAAACCTTTACTATCTCTTTCAGGTCAATCAAGGGAGCAGTATGCAACCTAGACAGAATGCCTATCCATTCTTTATATTGACTGTCCACATGAGTCTCCTGGCTGTGGTAAAGAACACCAGGCAACTTCATCAGGATGCTCAATTATTCCTTTTTCCTTTATCCTGACCTCCTGGCCAGGTACAGGAATATCATCCATCCAAGCTGGGATGCCAACCCATTTGAGACAGCAATGACACCACAAGTCTTCTTCCAAAATGGCTGATTGACCCCCAACCAAAATGGCCAATGAATGAAAAGTACCTCTGAACTTTTGTAACGGCTTGAAAACAAAATGATTATCACAGGACAAATACAAAAATGAAATCTGCTGTTTAAAATCCCAGAATCATAACAATTTATGAGAGAGCTTTTTTTACTCTATTAATAGATTCCACACATATATTTTGGAATTGAAAGTTAAACATAACATTCAGGCTCATCAGACCACAAACATTTAAAAGCTTGGTTTGAAAGAATAATTGTGTCTTATTCTAAAATGTTTATGGGTTTAGATGTCATGTTTTGTGAAAAATTGCTTTGGTCTTACCATTCTACCCTACAACAAAAAATTGTGAAAAATGTGCTAAATCACTGTAGCATGTAAGGAATGGCCAGTTTAAATAAATACATTTCTGCAGGTTTTTAGGGTTGTATTTGGCATCTTGGAAGCCTTTCTTTATAAAGACACATCTTGATGTCCTTCCTGGTTAAAGAAACACCTTGATGTTTGCAGTTTTCTGGAGATTTTATTCACTTGTTAATGGTGGTCATCACACTGTCCCATAAGTATAATGCCTTAAACAAACATTTATATGAATCTTCTATTTTGTACCTTTTAACAATAAGATCCAAACAATTCACAGGGTATGCACATTGACAAACACGCTAACACTGGGTCCATTTTGATTTACCAATTAACCTATACGTAGGTCTTATTAATATTTGAGAAAACTGAAATACACAGATACGGGGGTCAGGCCAGGATGCAAACCTAGATATCTGGAGCTGTGAAACAGATATAGCCATTTAGCCTTTGATGCAACCTACCTAAGAAACAGAGAGTGAACTACTGTGCAATTAAACTATGCCACAGGCTAAGTGGCCAAAGCTGCCACTGGCAGACCTTTTTTGGGTAAGTATTATTAGTTAATTCCGTTTCAAAAATTTTACTTAATATAAATTGTGTTTTTTTCTCTGACATTTTGGACCTTTGAGGAATGGAGAATTTAATTTTAATATTGGTTTTTGAATTTAACAATTATTCTGGCTTCTGGCTCTTTGAACCTCTGACAGACTTTTATACCCATACTTTACACTGACCTATACTACACACGGATTAGTGTCTAATTATGCACATTAAGAAAGCTATTTGCAAGTTCTACTGACCAATGCTCTGTATGGGTTAGGCACTCAAAAACCTCAATATAGCTCATTCTATCATTAAGATCCCTGTCTGTAAGATCTGCCTGCTTGGCTTCAGTTAGCAAATGTATGCATGTATGCTAAACATAACTATATTAGGGTCACAAATAACAGTATTTCATAGTTACTTTTTCAATTCTGGTTACAATTACCTTGACCTAGAGTCCAAACAACAATTCAACAAACCAGAGAATGGCGATTCTCTAACATCAAAGACATCTAAGGTTCAATCCAGTGTAGTAAGATAGCAAGATTATGTGTTCAATTTGTATAACCAGTTAATGTTGCACTGATTTACAATGGCCTTTGCAGCAGTCAATAAGCAATAAAAGTCAAGGAAACTGTCTGCTGTTGATATTTTGCTCCTTCTAACACTTCATGGCTTGCAGAGGTACACTATGGTGACTCCCACCTGATCCTTAATCAGAAAGTCTTACTGTGAACTTCATTATGTAGGGCACAGCCTAATGGAAGTATTTCCGGGTCACCTGGAAGTCCCAAAAAGCAGGGATTGGGAATTCCTTCAGGTCCACATGGAACCCAACAGGGTTGCCCCACATGACTACAGGTCCCAGCATGCTCTGTGGATGTCTGTGTGGGAATCCTAATCTAAGGAGGCTACCACCTAGTGTATTGGGGGTGAATATATTTATCAGTGCTCATCTCCCCCAGACCTTCCATTGTTCAATCCAGGTCGGGATGCCAGTCCATGTGTATTGTCCATTACAGGGCACACTAATGACACAGGATGCTCATCACAACATCCAGGGGCCATATACAGAAGTGCATTTGCCATTTGCCATTATAACACATAACTTTTTTCTCCTGAATTCAAACAGCATTACAACATGTAATGTTTGCAATTAAATAGGATGTAAGACAGAATCAAAGAAAAATAAAGAGGGTTTCAGCAGTATACTGTAGATAGATAGCTGTAGAAAATTGCTGAATTGCTTGCTAATGAGCTGACACTTGAAAGTTTTCTTTGCCTGGTGAATTATAAACAGTTCTGTGTGTAGTGTGTTAGTTCTGCATGGCAGTTAATTAAATTGTAACTTTTACTTTAAATCTTTCTTTATTTTTGCCCCTAAGGTGCTGTGTAGGACATTTTTGCAACAATTCCTTCCTATTTCAAAGTGGTTTTGCTCACTTTTTCACTTTGTGTGTAAGTAAAGGCGAGTGTTTAATGACTGCAGAAAAAGTAAATGTTTTCACATTTTGCAGCATGTTGGGATCATGGAGCAGAGACAGGGGTTCAAGCATTGAGTGTACAGTACTGTATTGTTTGACTCTCCCATGCCAGTGTCATGCGCTCATGGACCAGTGCCCCCTCCCCCCGATGTCTAGCTCCCTCATTGACCAATGGCTCGCCATTAAACACCAATCACCCACATTTCCTACAGCATTCAAAGCTTTCTGTTGTAAATGTACTAGGTTATACATTTTTTTTTCTTCTGTTTTTCTAGTACTGTATGTTGAAATACAAATTTAGTCACACCAATTAAACGCTTCCAGGGCATGATGTCCTTACTGTCACAACTTGACCTAAGTGTCTCTGGAGCACATAGAGAACAAAACATTTTAAATATGCAATTCATTATAGCAACATTGATACAGATAATCCTGTTTATGTATTTCCAATGATGTAAAGAAATCTCACATTTTAATAACTTACTGCAGTTATGCAGCCTGTTTTAATGGAGTTTGCTTATAAATCCCTAAATGTGTGTTTGTGGAGAGCATGGGGTTGAGGGTTGGTAATCTGTTAAAACCCACGTGAACAGGGAAAGAAAATGCAAATGTAATTAAAAAATGATATAACTAGAATTTTAACCTAGGAGTCTGGAAGTTAGAGGCAACAGCACTAGCCACCATCAGAAATGTAACCGTCAACCAGCGGATGTTCATGTGTGATCTTTTTATTCCTTGTTTACACATGTGACAATAAATTTCAACTTGAAACCTGGTGATGTACTCAGTGTGCATTTTAATGCTCATGTAAAATATAATCTCATGTGTTATATTTATTCTTGTTAACAGTGACATTCTTGACTAACAATGTTATCTATCCATCCACTTTCCAAACCCTGAATTTGTATTTTTCAGTAAATTCTTAAAATACAATGCTACTGTGAACTAATACATTAATTAGTGCAAAATAACTTTTTTTTTGAGTGACAGGAAAAATTGTCCACTGTCTTTAAATAACATTGTGCTTTAAACTTAATTTGGGTAGTCTCTCCAGTCCATATTATTTAAAATATTTTATCTAATAATATGTAGCCTACAGTATAATGACCAGCATCTAGCCTACAAATACTTGGAAATTGCCCAATTTAATATTTGTTACTCCAAATTTCTGTTCTGGAAAAAGCTACTCATGATATGTGCTGAATCAAAACCCCCATCAAACTGCAAACTGCATCAAGCAAGGTATCACGCCATTGAAAAGGCCAGCAGAGCAGAGTTCCTTATGGACATTGTTATACTCAGTCTTGGGCCTGCATATTATTCAAAACGATAGGCAAACAAATCTGGTCATAGTATGACTTTCCAAGTTAACACTGGTCCCAGTTGTTGTTGGAAAAATACTCAAGATATCTGACATGGTTTGTAAAGCCTGGATGTATTGCCTAGTGAACACTGCCACCCTGCTGACAGTCTTCAGGTTCGGTGTTATATTGCATTATCTGTCAATAACCAGCAACTATGTCACTAATGGAGAGTTTCTAAAAATTACACAGTCAGAAAAAATCAACCTCACTAAAGAGAACCTTTATGGGCAAAGGTAATAAAAAAATTATTCTTTTAAAACCAAACGTTAAACTGCTTTGTCAGTGATAATAAAACAATTTGACATTTTCTGATTTTAAAGGTTCGCACCTCTTATCGTATTTCTAAAAGCAATGTTTAAGGTAAAGTGCACACTGAAAATAGTATTTTTGGCCAACAGAAAACTTTCATTCCTTGCTTCTGTCAATTCTTTATATTCATATACATATAATATCAATGTAATTTCCATCCATCCATCCATTTTCCAACCCACTGAATCCGAACACAGGGTCACGGGGGTCTGCTGGAGCCAGTCCCAGCCAACACAGGGCACAAGGCAGGAACCAATCCCGGGCAGGGTGCCAACCCACCACAGGACACACACAAACACACCCACACACCAAGCACACACTAGGGCCAATTTAGAATCGCCAAATGTAATGTCCTAATTATTTAAATTATTTTCAGAATCAATTATGGTTGTAGAAAACATAGAATTTCCAGGCCATACCTGTTTTTGTCAGGGTTTCATTTTTGAGTGAACGCCTTTATAAAATAACCAATGAATAAATGTCTACCTTTCCAAGATAATGCAACTGCATGTTTTATGAGGTAATAAAAATCACTAAAAACATAGTCTCTGAAGTGCGCAGGAAGTAATAACACCAAGTCTATAAAACGTAGCTGGGACTTTTTATCACTGGTCAATTGAAAGACCAATAACTGGAACTTGATTAACAATTAAAATATACAGTAATTTATTCTATATTTTATCATAACCATTCAGTTTTTATTTGACATAATCATATAAATCACCAGTCACAGCTCTGAGACTATTTTGTTCATGTTTCCATCTTTGCAGATTAAACCTGTTTTCCTTTACAGCCTGTTGTAGATAAATATGCTGCTGTGCTATATGTCCATGTTTCTATTATAGACTGAACAGTTCTGTATGTTACTACTTCTACTGATTCCCCCCACTCTAAAGCAAATGTGGTAGATGCATTTTATAGGCACTATATTTTAAATAATTTGTATATTGTTAAAACACTAGCATGACTGAGTTTTTAAAAATAGAAGCATATGCACAGTTCATACTCCAATCTGAAGCTTTGTTAATAATCTGCGGTCAATTTTATTTTAAATAGGCCAAACAATAGTGCTTTTAGGTGGCCAGATGAATATGCAAGGTAAAAATAAGAACAATTCAATTAAAACACAATTTGTGGGACAGTTTATTTGCAGCACTTTAACCTTGGGCTGCACATTAAGTTACTACGCATATTTGTTATTCCACCACTCTTCATCCCTTTATGTGAAGTTATAAACCTGGCCTGTCCCAAACCTCCTGGCCCTCGTGACTCTTGACTTACTCATACACTTTCCACATATACTGTTACCCTTTCTGTTCAAATGTAAGCCATCACAGCGGAACAGGTGCCATTCTTTCCCGAAAGAGTCCCAATGAACCTATACTCTTCTATCCTACTCAAAGGTTTGAGCCACGTTAAATATTTTAATGTCCTCAGTCTTGCCAGTACTGCTGTGTACGACAGGAATGCCTTCAGAGAACTACCCCGTCAATTCTATACCTCAATCTGGTACATAATTCTTTCAATTTTGTCTGCAGAACTGACAGCCTGCCTTTATTTATGTCATTCCAATTTAGGAAATGACATCTAGATCCACACTTCCAGAGAGATCCCCAACCTGTGGATCCTGCAGACAGTACACCATAGAAGAGGGTCTGCTACTGGAGTGAACCTGCATTTAAATTCCACCAGTATCGCTACCTGTCTCTCTTTTGTGAACATGTTTTGAGATGATATATTTGTTCGCCAGGTCCTGAAAATTCTTTGACGTTTCATGTCCTATAGAAAAAAATAAACAGATAAATAAAAACGTCATGTGAAATAACGTCACCTGCACTTGCGTTATTAATGAGCCCTGGCTATTGTAATGAGCGTCCTGTGCCATTAGTGGGCCCATCCTGCGCCTCCCTCAGCCGGGGCGCCATGGGGTGTGTAACCTGTAACCTGTTGTGACAACGAGACCCCGGCTACCAAAAACGTAACAGTACTCTGCTGCAAAATGTGACAATCGTGCCTGTTCCATCCATCCATTATTCAAGCCGCTATATCCCAACCATTGGGTCACGGGGGTCTGCTAGAGCCAATCCCAGCCAACACAGGGCGCAAGGCAGGAAACAAACCCCGGGCAGGGCGCCAGCCCACCGCACGTGCCAGTTCCTTTAAATAATAACACCGTACCTAATGTGGAAAAGTGCAGTTTTTAGTAACTTTCTAGTCGCGGACACTTTTGGCTTGAACGCCATGGTTTTCTACCGACTACGAACACTTACCAGGACAAAAGTAACAAAAGTTGTAACGATAAAATGAACTTTTCCTAACCACTAATCTGAGCCTGTTACCACACACTACACACATCAAATCAGCTACAGATCTGATGAATGGGTTGATTAAAGAGAAACATCCACTTGCAGAGCCACAGCAAATAGTATTGGGATTAAACGCAGGCGCAGAAACTAAGAAACGGTCCGTCCAATCAAATAAACGTTACTTTACCGTAATTAGTGAAGTAGAACAAAAACTTAAATTTTATGTAGTGAGAAACGAGTTATAAATTACGTGATTTGTTATACTATCGCTATTTTAAAATTTATCATTTTCAACATTTTCCATTTTTAATCGAAGTTCCCAGAATATATAGTTTAGTGGACGTACTAAAAAAAAATAACACATATTATGAGCATTACGGTAAGCAAAGGCGGTTTACTGCGCAAGTTCACGGCATAGCTCCACCTTCTCGAAGCTGTAGTTTTGCCTCTCCTTGCTTTCTGAGTTTCTTTCTTTTTTTGCTGTGATATTGGCGGAAGCGTGTGTAACCTCCTCCTGCCATTGACCATTTACTCCCTAACTAAAGAAACGTCTAACGTCGAAATACTTGCTGTGTATTAAGAGAGGTCAGAAACTACGATAATGGCTAAATGCACCCCAAACACTGGAAGTAAGCAACTGGATGAAGCCATTACTCAGTGGCTTCAGTACGATAAAGTAAGTGGCGGTGCTTTTACTCGATTGTTGACAAGCTAGATTTGTTTCAGTTTTTATTTCCAGATTTCATTTATGATGAGTCACAAATAACATACATTAAAGGAAAACAACATTCAATTAATATTCTGAAACTGCATTTTGTATTACAGAGGTAGCTGACTTGTGTGATGCGCTCACTTGAGGGATGGGCTGGTGGTTGACATAATATCATTGGAAATGCTTTCTCATTCAGTGAATTTGTGTATACGCATGATTTAGAAACGGCTGCCCTGACCCCGAGCTTGATTTAGGCAGGGTGCAGAATGCTATGTCATGTCAGTATTTAAACGATCTCCAGTACGTACCTTTTGTTGCTGTATGTAGGGTCACTGACACGGTTGGATCAAGTGTGATTTTTTTTTTTTTTACTTAAGGACGCCTGGGCAAAAGTCTGTATACAGTATGTGAGTCTGCAAAGTGAGTATATGCGAGCCTTTTTTTTGCAAATAATCGATCGGACATGGCAAGCATCAGGTAGATTTAACAGCAAAAAAGCTTAAAGTCAGTGAGTTGATAAGCATAAAACGGACAAAATACTTTCTTGCCATCAGTGGCACAGAACATTTTTAAAATGAACGGTCTGGATGCTGATCGTTGTATTTGCTGTAACACATAATGCCCCATGAAATAATTTGTAGCTGTTCAGAATACTTTCCATAAACGTTTGGTGCATGAGGTTTAATGTTTAAGATAACCTGACAAACATTCCTTGTGACAGCAGTCATTGGATACTAGTTATGCTGTTACATATGATGTATTTTAAAAATCTTATTTTGTACATCCTTAATTTTGTTTATGAAATAATCAGTAGAATAAGTGAGGCATAAGGTTACAATTAAAGCCAGAAATGAAGCACTTGCTGCATAAAATAATAAAAGTGACAAGTTTCATGCTTTGAGCACCCCGGCTATGGTTCACATTTTTGTAACTAGTCATTGGACTTGCACAAGTTTTATTGCCATAAAAGAAGGAAAGGTTTCGTGCACTCTTGAAGATTAACAGGAAATGATTTTTGCAATTGTATTTTATTACATGAATGCGAAAGTCATGCCACGTATAAAGTAGGACAGGAGGGCAGACATTTCTAACCTTTTAAGTTTATCATCTTTTAGAAGAATGACATAATGCTATATGTGTTTGTAAAACTATAGAAAGAAATGAAGACAGCACCCAAAAACACATTGAAGATAGGGCTCACTAAATGTGGTTTAAGGTGGTGTTTGTTATCTGATGTTTGTTTTTGGTTAGGGCATATGAATCATACCATGCAGCAGTCTAATGGCACCTTGAGACATTGACCAAGGATGTACATTTACTGGGATGTAAATTTAAGACCTTCTTAAGGATACTAATTAATTTCTCTTAATGGACCAATAGTGTGGTTTGGCTACTGGAATAAACCGCAGTAATGTGGAAAGAACATGCAGATTACACACACAGTGTATGACTTGAACACAAGACCCTAGGGCTGTCTGGTATCAGCATTAGCCATAGTCACCATGTGGACAGGTGTTTGCTGAACAGTAAGAGGCCAGCAAACAACTGAATAAATGGTTTCTACATTTTTTTTTTCTGCACCAGGACTTTGTGCCTCATTGAAACAAGGGCATCATACTGCTGGCTTCTTTTCAACGAAGTGGAAGGGAGTGTAAGGCCTCCTTTAGTAGTTTTGTTTTTAATTTAGCACCATCAACTGCATCTCCACAGCAATAGGTGAAGATCAGGGTGCCACTTAGCCCATTATTATCAGTGTAATGTGTTATGCTCGATGTATTTCTGATATTCATTTGCTTACTATTTTTTTTTCTTTTAAATTACTGTGGTTGCCTTTAAGGGAGCAAATGGCCATGGACATTTTGTGGCATTTCACTGGCTTGAGCTGCACAGCCTTAACTGGGAAAAGTTAGAACCAGAATGCAAATGTGCAATGTAGCCTCCTTAGCGTTAGACCTGAGTGTTACTCAGGCTGCGAAAACCGTGCTAAAAGTATTAGTCCCGAGTGTCACTTGGGCAACTGTACAGATGCGTCTTACATCAGAGTTAGAACCGAGAATCACCCAGGCTGTAACAGTGCTGTCATTGCTGCCTTTCTTTTGAGAAATTACTTCTGAGTGTGTAGGTTTTCACTAATTATGAAATATCTGCACTTTACCAACAACAAAGACTTTGATGAGAATACCCATCTAGCACCCAAACTGAAGAATATCTGGGAGATATACCAGGCGATTGTAGTAAAATTTCTAAATGTTTACATTCCGGACCATGATGTCAGCATCAATGAAAGTCTCATGGGTTATAAGGATAGACTGTCATGAATACAGTACATCATATCAAAAAGAGCAAGATTTGACATAAAGGTATATGAACTTGGTGAATCTAAAATGGGATACATTTAGAATTGGGTATGTCCAAATTTAGCCACCCACTGAAGAATTGTTTTCTGATTTGGGACATTACCGTTAGGGGGAATGCTGAAGTGCATTCCGAAGGTGCATTGCGTAGTGATGATAGATTTGTTGTTTTTGCTTTGACAGTAAAAGCATGATGCGCACCAGACAAAGGTATGTTGCTGACTGAAAAGTACAAGGGATCACCTAACAAAGGACCCCCACCCCAGCCCACTTGGCTGCCTCTACCTCGCGCTTGAGAAATGTGGTACTTCATTTTGTTTCACCCTGTATATATGTGTGTATATATATATATATATATATATATATATATATATATAATCTATACTAATAAAAGGCAAAGCCCTCACTCACTCACTCACTCACTCACTCA
>JANRMT010062808.1:54530093-54558816 GCA_026402145.1 Polypterus bichir lapradei | reverse complement strand
ATATATATATATATATATATATATATATATATCTATCTCCATCCATTAACCAACCCGCTATATCCTAACTACAGGGTCACGGGGGTCTGCCGGAGCCAAGCCTAGCCAACACAGGGCACAAGGCAGGAAGCAAACCCTGGGCAGGGCGCCAGCCCACCGCAGATATGGATCTATATATACTCTCAATACCACAACAAAACCAGGAATTCCATTCATTTTTTTAACAAACACTCCCATTATTCAAGTGAACAATGTTGTGCCTTTTCTGTTATAGCATGTAAAACACATATGTACTTACAGCAACAACAGCTTTAAAATACTGGTTTATCCATCAAGTAGTTACTGAACTATAGTAAATATCTAAATGCAATGCGGGGCTTGAATTTTAATGTATGATAGACATGTGGATTCACCCAGTGTAATAACAAAGTGGGGATAATATAATAATGAGGTTTCATAAAGAATTGTATCATCATGGACTACTTGTTTTATCTTACCATGTATTCATTCTGCATTTATTCTCTGACTCTTTCTGTCTAGTAACTTAAATCCATTATTTAGATTTTGCAAAGCATCATTTGTTGTACTGTTTTCAAAGTATCTCACTTGAGTGATCAGACTTTGTTTTTGCTTAGTCTGTGTGCAAAACCAGAATTAGAGAATTAATTGGACTAGCATTACCTGTAGTATATGAATCTTGTCCATTTAAATATTCAAAACACATAATGACATAGGTGGTTTTACTACGTTTGTCACATTTTAGAGCTTATTGACACGGACATTAGTTTGCATTCAAAAATCATATGAATGATGCAAATTTAATGTATGCATATTTGTATTCAACAATGAAGTATGCTGTTTTACACATCCTGCTAACTAACTGTGGGTCTCGTCAATTATGTGTTTATGTTAACTCAGTCCATGTCATATTAATAGTGATTTGTACTTCAAAGCAATGAAAAACTAAATGATTTTTATTTTGATATTTATGGAACTTATGGAGCAGTTCATTTAATTGTCATTGTAGACATGCCAAATAGCGACTTAACTTGAGACCTGCCTTGATTTTTAATTGCTGTTTGATAGCAATGCCATTTATGTAGTTTCCTTCCACATCTCACAGTCCTATATGCGCAATTTCGGATGCATACAAGGTTTCCCCGTTGATTCTGAATTCTGTACACCGGTAAGAAAATAAATGGGTGCTTTGATGGACACCTGTAGATGTGCTCAATGCAGTCAGAATGAATACGAAGGCAACATTTAGTTTTCATGACTGTGTAGGTCACTGTATTAAAAATTAATCTTAACACCATATCATTCATATATAATATATATATATCAAGAAATGACTGGAGACATCAAAAAGGTTTGGGACAGTCACCTGTATATATTATTCCCTGGCTGCAAATTGGTTTTAAGCAAATACAAAGTGCACAGGTTTTTGTCCAAGACAGAACTGATTCTCTGGCACAAACATGGTGGCTTTAAAGGGGAGTTGAGGAAATGGCATCATTATAGGGGCCGGAACTGGAAGTGACGTCATCGGGGCTTGGTGGAATTTCTTGTAACTGGTCTGCAGAGAAGCAAGAGAAAGAGTTGGTGCACTCCAGCATCACCTGGGGCCTCATGTATAAACTGTGCGTACGCACAAAAATGTTGCGTACTCCCGTTTCCATGCTCAAATCGTGATGTATAAAACCTAAACTTGGTGTAGAGCCACACACATTTTCACAGTAGCTCAAACCCTGGCATATGCAACTTTTCCACTTGATTTTGCAAACTGGCGGCACCCAGTGTCAAAGCAGTGCTTTTGTTCCAGTGTGGTTTCCCTTTCTTTTTTAGATCCACATCCCTGACGTGGCTTTATCATATAGATTGAAATTTACCACATATTGTTTATTAGTTTAAGGCATCTGATTGTAATTAACCTGTAACAATATAATAGTCCACGGAATAGCCAAACTATTTCAAATACCATAGCTGCTTTAGCGTTGTTACTCTCACTGCATCTTCTTTTTCTTCCTCTTTCAGTTGCTTCCGTTAGGGGTTGCCACAGCAGATCATCTTTTTCCATATTACTCCTACTGCACCACTCAGAGTATTTATATCACTGTGTATGAGTGTGAAATTACAGCTCTACAGCAGCTGATCGGAAAGAGAATTATCAGTATACAGCATCAAGCATACGCTGCCTCAGCCATGCTGTCTATTTGAAATGCTCTCTTACAGCAAATGCTTCAGAGCCTTTCCTGTACGGACCTCGCAGTTCAGAAACAGTTTCATCCCAAGAACTATAAACGCACTCGATCAGTCCATCAAGTGCTTTTTGTAGAACTGTTTGTACTTTTAAGTACAATTACCTCACTGTAAACTTGTGATACAGTTATAATATCGCACAACCTGCGGCACTTTATAAAGCACGTATTTACATATAATGACGATATCATTTTTAAGATGAAATGGTGCAAAATATATTTATTATATTATAAAGATAAAACTTTAACTTCATTTAAATAATCTATATTGTTGATAATTAACCATGTGAGGACACGATGTTGCAGCGCTAGCAAGGAGCTGGCGCCCCGTTCAGAGATTGTTCCTGCCTCACACTGTATTCTTGCTGGGGCTAGCGCGACACTGGAAGGATATATGGATGGAATAATTAAACATGTACTACGAAGATATTTCAATGTTCCTTAAAAGTTTTTAAGAATCTGCGTTTTCAGCTAACAGATTACTTAACATGTATTACAGAGATGATTGTGTGGCGATTGGTTACTTGGAGAAAGAAAAGGAAGAATAGTTGTTAGTACGTTTGAAAGAGACAGTACTGCTGCAATAAATTATTTCATTGAAGGTCAGGCATGGTGCAGCAAGCATCTTGCGTGAGGCAGGAACAATCTCTGGACAGGGCGCCAGCTCGTCACTATCACTGTGCCACTGTGTTCCCTTGTTTAATACATGCTTTAATTCCTATCATTATGAAAATGAAATCAAGTATACATCTAGGTATTTAAATTATTCAGAGAGCTGTAATATCACAAATGTAATGGATTCTTTGTCCTGTTGGAGCAATAGAAAGCCTGTTTAAGAAGCATGTAGTGATTCATACACATAGAGCACATAGAAGAACACATACAAAACAAAGCATTTAACGTGCTACTTTTAGTTATGATGGGATTTGAGAAACTAGTAAATTAAACGATTTTACGATGACATTTATGATATTTTACTGTAATGACAAAATAAACTACGTGATTAAAGTGGGAATTTCAAGATTAAAGTTGACATTTCAAGCTTTTTTCCCCAGTGTGTCTCTATTTTTTTTTTCTTTTCTCTGTACCCTAATAAGCTTTCATTTGACACTCAGACGGTGGGCTACGACTCGCCTTTTCACAGCGACTTTGATATCTGACGACTTCTTTTTTTATTTTGGGCACTGTGTGCTCTATGTCACTCGATCAACTTCCTTTTGTTGTTTATACCACTGTTTAAACCAAGAAATAGTGCGTTTTTCTTTGCATCCACTTGGTATTCGCTGAAATTCTTCTATTTTCCCCTGTGCTTTTGCCATTACCTTTTCACAGAACGCTGAGCTTAAGGGCTATTTATATTGATTTGCATATTCAAAGAGGTGTAATTCTAGGAGGAGTTTGGGGAGTGGCAGCAGGCGTGTGCACGTGCATTACTTTTCACGTTGACCAGGATTTATGGAGTGGAAGAACATGGAAGTTGGTGAATGCACAGATTTATGCATGTGGATTTTTTTGTGCATACGAACATTTTCGCTTTTGTCCATACGCCATGTTGTAGTGTGAATTCTACACACTGAGTTATGCATGAGGCCCCTGGTCTGGCGTGGAATTACTCTCATTCAGGCCCTTTAACTGCCTTCAATGTGCACATGTGTGACAATATATATGTATATGTGTGTGCTGAATATAGATCTTCCAGTGAGGGCAGAGAGCAGCCAGTAATCCTTTTCGGCAGTGTTAATGACCTTTTGAAAGGGTCTCCTATTTGCTGCTGTGCAACTGGCAAACCATATAGAAATGCCATATGTCATCACACCTTCCATAGAAAGCAATAGAAAGACACCACTTTTTTCTCCTGCAGGTTGTTTTTTTCTGAAAGCCCTGAGAAAATGAAGTCTCTACTGTGTCTTTTTCACTACTGTGATGGTGTTAGTAGTCCAGGAAAGGTTCTTATCTATCAGCATGCCTAGGAACTTTAAAGCTGAAACCCTTTCTACACAATACCCATTGATGTATAGTGGGGTGGGCTGTTAATTGTTCTTGCTGAAATCTATTATGAGTTTATTTTTACAGAATTCAGAACTAGACTGTTCTCCAAATACCACCTTGTCAGTCTCCGGACTTCATCCTTGTGGGCAGTCTCATCTCCTCCTGAGATGAGTCCAGCTACGGTCATGTCTTCCGCAAACTTGATGATAGCATTGGTGGAGCAGGTCGAGACATAGTCATGGATGTAAACAGCATAAAGCATAATTGTCAAAAAGTCCTTCATCCAGTGGCAGGTGGTTTGAGAAAGTCCAAGGCCAAAGAGTTTGGTCTACCTGGGACGACAGTGTTAAAGGCAGACGTTTAAGAAAAGCATCCTTACATAGCTCCCCTGATGTTTGAGGGAGATAGTGCTGTGTTAACCAGGGGAACTGGTACAGATCAAAGGTAGGTGGGAGGTTGGATCAGATGTTTTGGAGTACCAGACTGTCAAAGCACTTAATTATAATAGGTTTGAGAGCATTAATCACTGTAGCCACTGATGGCGGCCTTCATTGGCGCTGGGATGACTATAGAAGACAGCCAGGGTGGGATGGTGAATCTGGATAGGGATAGATTGAAGATCTTTGTGTGGATCACAGAGAGCTGGTCAGAACATTCCTTTATGACCTTTCCTGTCATACCATCAGGACTGGCGGCCTTCCTCTGCAAGAAATGATTCAGCTCCTCTGATTAAAGAAAAAATATTAATAAAGACCATTATTAATAGTAAAGCAGTCATATGATTTTTAAATACACCTGTTATGGATATCCTTAAATCTGACTTAGTTGTTTAGACGTTGCCATTGTGAACACTAGGGGGCGTCCCAGACACAAGTGCCAACACACAGTCAAAAGCTTTAAAAAGTGTTGTTTTCTTTGCCCAAACTACCATATACAGGTCATGATCCTTCAAACACAGCCTTTCTCCCCACAATAAATCCCCCTCCTTTCCTCCAGGCAAGCTTTGTCCACCTCCTCCCAACTCAGCTCACCTGTATCAGGCCGGGCAGCTTCTTTTATGCTAGATCCAGGAGTACTTCCTTTGTCAAATGACTACAGTCTGGATCACTTCTGGGTCAGGCGGAACCTCTTTTCAAGTATCTACTTTTTTACAGCCCCCTCTGGTGCAAACCCACACGCTTTGACAGGGATGCTCACCAAGAGTACATTTCCCCAGGTGCCCTGTGGGAGTGTGAATCGGAGCGCCACCCGAGGGAAGCTGCCACCTAGTGGCAGGGTTAAATAGCGCCCAGAGACAATCCTTCCTTGTCTCTCCATTTCCTCCCAGCCAAAAAAGGTATTGCAGTTAAACCCGGCCGGCCGCCTGTTCATCCAGCTGTGCCAGAACATCAATCTTGGCATTTACACCATCACTGCTCTATTAGATATACTTCTATATTATGTAAATTAGACTCTGTTGTAAATGTGTTTATTTGTATTTCAAAATAACTATTAAAAACACTACTTTTCAGAGACAAAGAAAATGCTGCATGGTGTTCCTCAGTTTGTTCAGGTATTGGGCTTAAAACAAATGAACAATAAGCATTTGTAAGAATGCAGAATTCAGTGAAACCACAACTTCTTTGCTAGCCATGGAAATGAAATTGCACTCAAAATCCTCTTTGTGCTGTTACTAGTAGTTGTAATAGTTTTGGTATTGTCACATGTTCAGGGTACAATTTAATTATTACTTGCATATCTAAAGAACATGCAACTTATCACCACTCTCTGCTGCTACAATTGATAGATTGATACACCTTACTGTGTACTCCATTTAAGTCTAATTACAATCAATATACCAGCAATCATGTGGTCTAGCAGTCACTTAAAATTTGTTCTGCCTGTAAAACTGTACTGTCTCCAATGGAGAGACATTATTTTTGAAAGAGAAGGACCAGAAAAATGAGACGTGATATAAGAAACGCCCACAGACCAAAACAAAAGGTCTAACTGCAATACCAACAAGCCAAAAAACTAAATCTGAAAATTGTGCTCAAAAATGTTGCTAAACAGACTTGCTTCTGAGAGAAAGAGAAGAAAGAATCACACTAGTCTTTTAGAAAGTTATCTGTAAACTTAGATAGAAAATGAATGCCCATGTTTATTTTAAAACCTGCCAATAATTGATGAGGTTGCAACCTCTGAGACCACACCCCCAGAAACCAGGAAACCGTGTCTTGACGATGACTTCATAAAATTCTAAACAAAATGGCATAGAATGGCATAAAATGTTTTCAACAATGTTAAATGCAATTTTAGTGCAAAAAACAACCAAATATTTGGAAAGATTAAAGAGGAGAAAATTTCTAAGAGGAGGGTATGAAAAATTAAGAACAAAAAACACCAGTTCTGCTGCTAACTTGATCCAATTTAAACCTCTATATACACCATAAAGGTATCTGTGTTAATAAAAATGTTTAGAAGTAAATGAAAGAGTAGAGGCATGGACAAAGTAGTACAAACATGATCTTGTCCGCAAAACTTATGGATAATGTTCTCAGAAAAGAAATATTTAGTGATGAAGAGAGATTCGTTCTGGCAGAATGAAAGCACTAACTAGCTGCATATTTAAATACCAAGATTAATTATCAGTAAGGAATGACTTCTAAGTACAAAAACATGATTGAGGACCCAATGTAAAATATCGTAGCAAATTTGATTCAGTAGCATGATGAACATTTTTTTCAATTTGCAAATCAGACTGATCAATCTAGATAATTGTTTTATTCACTTGTTTATTTTCATTGTTAATGTTTGTTTTTTGCTTTCCTAGAATCCTCAGACATTGGAAATAGTTAAGAAACTCATCGCTGATAACAACATTGAGGAACTAAATGCCTGCTTTGGTTCACGGATGGAGTTTGGAACTGCCGGTCTTCGTTCTGCAATGGGAGCTGGAACCTCCCGTATGAATGATCTGACTGTCATTCAGACAACTCAGGTACAGAGCCAGAAGTGGTTTTGTGGTACACATTTTATTGTAATGGTTTATCAGTGCCTGCCCATCCACAAGAGAATCTAAATGTTTGGAATGACTGCTAATTGTAATTTTAAGTATACAAGGTGTTGTGCCTCCAAAACCTCTCATTATTATACATATGTTTATGCATTTCGTTGTATCCTTATTGCCAAGTATGAGTTGAATTAAAATAGTTCCAGAAATGCAAAATTGCAAAATACCATTTTACCCCTCAGCAGTTTTTCTCCTAGTTTCTTTCAGGACCTGCTGGTTATTTATATTTTCCATTTTCCAATACATTTTTGTTGACAGTATTCTTGTTAGTGTCACACTGGATTTCAGTAACACTTTTCCAGTCAGTGTGCATGCACCAATTGATGATATGGCAGGTGCCATTTTATTAAGAGTGAGGGGTTGTGAATATGATTTATTTGAATTTTAAATGAAAATAAAGACTTAGTCTCAAAAATAATTGAAAGTTTTAGTTTAGTCTAATCATTTGGCTTCAGTTTATGATTTAATAACAATAACATCTGCCATTTGGACAAAAATCTGGCAATAAGTATCTTTTATAAAATGATGTACTATTTAGTCATGGTTTCTCTCAAATGTTCTCCTGTTTTCAGTTGTTAGCACTTTTATGTTTCCTTCCATTATTCCTTACTTCCAATTCCCAGAGCCAGCGTTCACTGTGTCATTGGATATTTCTTGCCATTCCTGTAGTATATTGACATCAAGGATGCCTACATTATCTATCTCATTATCTGCTAATGCATATTTTTTTCTGTATTCTCTTGTACCTGAAATGCATTTTTAATACCATGCCTGACCTAACCAAACCAAAGATTTCTCCATTCCTTGAGAGACTCTTTTTTGTTTAAGTTGGTTTATTCAACAGGACTGCTGTGTGCTGCATTATCTGTTGTGAAAGATCAGACTCGACTCACTTAAAAAGGTTTGAGGCAGCCACCCATACACTATCACTGGCTGCAATGGGTTGATTTGTTTGACAGAAGTGTCTTGGTTGGAGTCCAGACATGAACTGAGTGAGGTTTAGGAAGATGGCAGTTTTAAGTGGGAAGACCAGAAGTGATGTGGGGTAACCGGAAGTGACCTCCTTCTGACGTCACCATAGGGCCCAGAACCGGAAGAGACATCTTCTCAGGCGCCAGAACCAGAAGTGACATTTTCAAGAATGGGTCAGACAGATAGTTCCGCAGCCTGGTGTGGAATTACCTTCACTTGGTCCATACAACATTCTCCTCCTCGCACATGCGTGACACTGTTAATTTAAAATAAGCTCATATTCCATAATTAACACTAGAATTACCAGAGCCTACGAAAAAACTCGTAGATCCGTCCCACCTTAAATCGCTTCTTAAAACCGCTCTCACCTCTCCGCCAGCCTCCTTTGTCCTGTAAATGTGCCGATAAAAACAAACTGCAAGCAGCCGGCTATTCCATCCCCCCACCGACTCAGAACGTGCACAAACTTCTTCCAGCTCATGCCTCGATTATCTGGGAGTGAAGTGGAGTTTTAGAGTGGAAATAATAGATTGTTATTTGGAACACACGCATTTCATGTGTGTTCCGTTTCTACAGTAATCTGTGTAAACACAATGTTAAAACAGAAACTTTTTCATATTTTAGTAATAAATGTCACAAAATGTAGACATAAACTATAAAATGTATGAAGCCTGACAGCCAAAGAGCAAATACACTTTCATAAAAGGTTCAGGACTTTTACAACAGCTTCCGTGGCGTACTGGTAAGATTTCGTCACTTAGAGCATAGCAGACTTGTTGTACCTCAAGAGATCCGAGTTCGAATCTCCGCTAGGGAGAAAACTTATTTATTTTTAACCTTCGCCGTTCTGCCTGCCTGAACTCCCTGTCTATCTATATAGTAATAACAGTAATTTTATTATTATATAGGAGCTTCCCTGTCTGCCTATCATATAGTGCCTTTCCTTCCTACCTATCTACAGTATATATCTATCCCCTTAGCTGTTTTTGATATATCTATTATACAATGCCTTCCCTGTTTATTTATATATCTAGTGCCTTCTCTGCCTGCCTGTCTGTCTGTAGCGCTGAACTTACTGCTCTGTACTATTCTGTCTGCTGCATGTCCTGGAGTACAAAAGAAACACCACCATACAGCAACATGTGCGAACTGGCAAGATTGGGGAAAAAACACGCGGTCACTGATTATAAACCGCAAGATGAATGAAAGAGACAATATATGTAAAAACATCATCGCACTAATGCAATATTATTTGAAAACAAACAGCGTCAGATAGGGTTTGAATATGCTCCCGATCTGACACTGTTCGTTTTCAAATAATATTGCATGTACTGTGCGTTGAAACTGCTGCACTGAATCAGCAGACTCCTTCTGTAACAGCGTCAGCGTGTATTCAAACCCGATCTGACGCTCTTCTTTTTCAAATAATATTGCACGTATTGAACTATTTTAGAATAAAAACATACATTTGATTTCAGTCAGTCTGTAAGAGCCAGTGTAAATGCATGATAATTATAAAGGTTAGCTTTTTTTTAATTCAGTTCCATTCTCTCAGTCGCGTCCACGATCCCCCCCCCCATCTGACGCTGCTTTTTTTCACATAAAGACGCGCTATAGCTCGAATGTGATTTATTTGGAGACGCGCTATAGCTCGAATGTGATTTGTATAGGGAAGAAAGTACAATGTCCGGTGCTCATTCAGTGTAATAGGAACCATAGCACAGAGAGATGTGTACACTGCAACAAGTACACATGTCGTGAATGTAGGAAGGGTGTGTGGGAATTGTTAATATTTGAATGTGATGATTTTATATAGCACAGATCGGAAATCAGCAGTTCTTAGCATTGCACCACGCAAGCTGTCGTATCAACCGCCTACTGTAACTTGCTTTATTTTTTCTTCACGTATAGTCTAGAATAAAAGTGCACTTGTTTTGTTATTCTTGTACACCAACATATGTTCCTGTGTTTGAGCGACACGGGCATACTCAAAAACATAGACGTGTAATGCCACGAAAAGTGCACGCAGGCTCTTCAGTTCGCAAGCATTGGTACGAGAATGCAGTCACAAATACGCTGCAGAGCTATAGCGCATCTTTATGTGAAAACAGCATTCTCAATTTGGGGGGGTGTAGGGAAGGATCCTGAACATGACTGAGAGAATGAAAAGTGAATAAAAAAAAACTAACCTTTACAAGTATCATAAATTACACCGCCTGTTACACACTGAAATCAAATGTATGTTTTTATTATAAAATAGTAAGAATAACAGCAGTTTACGTCTCAAAACTGAATCGCGCGGGATCGAACTCATGACCTTCTGAATACTAGTCAGTGACTGATACCATTATGCTACCGTGGCAGTTGTAGTAAGTGTGTGTCAATGTGGCATGCTAAGGTGGCTTTTTTCTGCAGTTATATTTTTGAATAAAATCATACTTGTTCTGTTATATTTGTACCTTTTGTAAATGTGTTTAATATTTGGACTTCAGGCTTCATACATTATATAGTTTATGCTTACATTTTGTCATTTACTACTACAATATGAAAAACGTTTCTGTTTTAAAAATGTGTTTACACGGATTACTGTAGAAACAGAACACACGTGAAATGCGTGTATTCCAAATAATAATCTATTATTTCCACTCTAAAACTCCACTTCACTCCCAGATAATCAAGGCATGAGCTGGGAGAAGTTTGTGCACGTTCTAAGTCGGTGGGGGGATGGAATAGCCGGCTACTTGCAGCTTTTCTTTTATCAGCCCATTTAGATTAACAAAAGACGCTGGCGGAGAGGTGAGAACGATTTTAAGAAGCGATTTAAGGTGGGACGGACCTACGAGTTTTTTCGTAGGCTCTGGTAATTCTAGTGTTAAGCAAAAACAGATAGTATTTGGACCAGTAAATTTCTTTCTCCCTTATAAAATTTAATTTGGTAATGAACTTATGAGCAGTCGCAAATGGAGATGACACAATTGATTTGATTACTGTACTATGATTACTACGATTACTAATATTTTCTATTGTCATGCATATTTTGCCCGTAAGGATCAAAAAACTGCAGAAGGGGAAGATGCAAAGTAAATGATTAATGGAGGGAACAGATATAAAAAAAGAGAAAATGCTCATCAGTGCTGGCAGTCGGCTTATCAGTACAAGCTTGAAGGACATCCCATCATTAAGCGAGACTTCAAAAAACTGTGGAAAAGGAGTAGTAAGCAGTTTGTGTGTTTTTGAGCAGTGATAAAAATAAACACTATCGAATACATACATTGTTTGGCCACCTGAGTCAGATTGAACTCTTGGGTAGATATTCTGGGGAACTTCTTATCTATGAAAGCAGTACCCTTTTAAAATTCCATTTTAATAAATTATTGTTTTTATTACACCATGACATTTTCTCTGTACATTTTGTAAAGGCTATGGTCCCACTTTCATTAAAAAAATCTATCTATCTATCTTTGCATATAATGAAAACTTACTGAACGCTACATTATCAAAAATTCTGGAAGCATATTAAAGAAATCTTAGTTTTGCACTGTACATTTACTTTGATATAGGGTGACTTTTCCATGCAGCTGTTCATGTAGCATTATGAGTGCTATTTAGCAATTAAAGACCCTAATAATGGTGGTACTGCAAACATCTGTCACGATCTGTTACTTACAGAAGTGGCCAAAACTTTGGTTGCACCATTTGTAGCCTACCTTAATGCGAATTTTATACAAAAGCTGAAAAAGAGGATTGCTGGTAATCATTAACTACAGTAATGTGAAATATTTCAGTTTTCTGTTAGGATTCTGAAGCGTTCTCCTCCTTTTCAATAAACATATTAACACGGTAGCCTTCCAGAAGCTGTTTTACATATTTTTCTGTTTGTGTGTGTTGACTACACTGCTGTATGCTATTTTTGATTGCAATTTATATTAATCTGTGTAAATTGTCTGTTATGCTCTTTGTTTTTAGTTACACTACATTTGAACACAAAATGGTGGCATATTAACCCATGATCAGATTATTACCTGTGAAGATTGTTTTCATAATTTCCCCTGCAGCACTTTTTGAAGGAGAGAACCTCCAGCCATATGTCAGCCTAGATGTTTGTCTGACTGTGTCCTGAACATGCATTAACTATATAACCAATTATGATAATCCTGTTCCCCACCATGGACTTTCACCTTGCTGTGGTGGTAGGGTTCTTCTGCTTTAGAAATGCTCAGATTTGGGTCGTCTGGGGCTTTTTTGCTACTGGGTTGTTCTACCTTGCCAAGCAGGCTTGGGCTAAAAGGTCAGACAAAGAATGGTTCACAAAGTCCCTCATGTAAAAAAAGAATGCTGTACCCTGCTCAGGATAGGGTTACTATGAGCCACTCCTGAAGCTAGACCTGGGCGTGACATTCACCAGCGAGCTTCTGGTGGTTAGGCAGCCCACATAACTCGGCCTCAGATTTGGAGTTGTCTTGCAGGATTACTACCTGCAAGACAAAGGACGAGGACTGGGTGTGATGCTAGTGTAGTGACAGGCATAGGCAGGAAAGACCTAGGTAGATGGGCCTTGGCAGTAGAGACTGGCTTTGGGAACTTGGAACATTACTTACTCTTCTGACAGGGAAGGAACCTGAGCTGGGGTGGGAGGTAGAAAAGTACCATTTAATTGGTATCACCTCCACAAATAGCATGGGTTCTGGAACTAAACATGTTGATCAAGGTTGGTCTTCATCCTACTCTGAGGTTCCAATGTGTGAAAGGCCTTGGGCAGATGTGGGGATACACATCAACCCCCAGCAGAGGACTGTGGAATTTCTAGTTTTGTCCATAAGACCTGAGGACTGGAATTTCTAGTTTTGTCCATAAGACAAGAAGGTTGTGTCAATGTAGCTACGAGTTGCAGTGAGGAAAACTCCTAACTGCTATTTGTGCTTATGCATCAGGTAGCTGTTTGGTATATTCAGCCATCATAGGGAAGGTAGGTGAGATGCTTGAAAGGGTGCCACCCACTGATTCAGTCTTAGTGAATGACTTTAATGCTCATGTTTGAAATGATAGAGATACCTGGAGGGGCGTGATTGGGAGGAATGGTCTGCTGTATTTTTACCAGAAGGGAGAGTTGTTATTGGATTTCTGTGCTAGTCATGGATTACCCAAAGCAAACACCATATTCAAACACAAAGAGGCTCACAAGCCTACCTGTTACCAGAACATCTTGGACCAAAGGTGGACGATAGACTTTGTATTTGTGTCTTCAGGGGCAGCAAGGGTGCTAAAATGTTGACTTTGTTATCAATACTAGTTTTTGGTCCTCATGGTACTGAAGCAAATAATTCTGAATAACTACAAACTCACTTGTCTCACTGAGCTCACTGATACTTCAGTTAAACAAGTACATGAAATTATCAGAGTACTGTATTTGTTGGAATGAAGTAAAGCATATATAATGTTTCTCAAATGGTATATTGTTGGGGAAATCTTTTAGATATTTTCCTGAATTTGTAATTAGTGGCAGTGGTAATAATCCTGGAAATACTTTTGCAGAATGTTTAAACTGTTAGCAGTTTTTTCTTGGATAGAACTTTTGAGTTACTTTTTTTAGCAACATTTTGAGATTTTTACTTCTGGTGCAAGTGTTTGAAAAAGAGAAAGATATGAATGTACACCCGTATGCTCATGTGGAACAGATTCCAAAACAAAAAAGAATTAAGAAGGCTTTTTTATTGAATTTAATTATTTCTGCTGCACAGAACAAGTAAACAATCATTGTTTACTAGCTGAACAAAAAAAAAATCCATTATGCTTCCCCAGGGTCATCTCTTGACTCGGAATATACTATACTGTCTACTTTTCAGTTAGTATTTTTTTAACCGCATATTCACAATATATGTAACATATTCTTTGTTTCTGAAGGGATTCTGCAGATATCTTGAACAACATTTCATCGATCTCAAAGAAAGAGGAGTAGTGATTGGATTTGATGCAAGAGCTCATCCTGCCAGTGGTGGGAACAGTAAGAGGTACAGCATCCAACTGGCACTTTTTGTTTTTGTTTGGTAAACTTCTTGGTTGTGATTGTTATTGCAGCCTGAAGGAGAATTTGCCTAAATATATTTTGAAGAGAGGATAACAGTGTCCTTGTAGAAACCAGAGAGAAAAAATTTGCAAAGCCCAAACTAGAATACATTTTTACCATTGAATTGATCTCAGTTGATAACTATGAAAAACCCTAAGTAGGACAAGAATTGTAAATTAAGGCATGGAGTGTGCAAGGTCTTTAATTTTGTTATGTCAAGTCAGAATATTTGCCGTTTAACTTAAAATCCAGGTGAGGAGATGCTTGGAAATAATATCATCAAATTAAGAAGCAGAGAGCCTAGCAAGCTAGTCATTAATATGAAAAAAGTATATTTTAAAAAAGTAAGTTTTATTTTAGAGGCTGAAACATTCAATTTTGCAATAATAAAAACAAATGATGAATTTTTAAAATTGTTATAATACAATTGAATTTAATTTCTTGCAATAATTTTCATTATACTAGAAAATGTTACTATGAGACTTTTATCTTAATTTATTTCACATTATTCTTGAATTTAATGGTGAAATGTCCATTCTGTTGCTTAATGAGTATTTTCTTTTCACATGACATTGTATGGTGTCTACTTATATTAGTCAAAAAATTTTGATTAAATAATCACAGGCAATTAATTAGGAAACCGCCCAGGAATGCTACCATTTCAAAGTGGAGAATATTGTCCTCATTTTGTGATATAACATAGTATTCTCAAAGCCACTTAATCCAATTTTGGATTGCAAGAGACTAGGGCCTACGCTGGCAGCACTGTGTGCAAATCAGGAAACAGCATAGGATATAGTGCCAGTCTACCACAGAGCTCAATTATGCACAAGGCTGCCCTCACACATAACCAACTTGGAAACACTAGTTTTCCTTGAACTGATTGGTTGTGGGATTCAAAGCCATTGGTTGTGGGATTCAAAGCCCGGATATTGGATCCATGAATCAGCATTTCCGGCTTGTCACTGTTTTAACAATGCACAGTCTTCAATACTGTCCCATTTACTGTTATTGGAATATAGTGTATATTGGTATGGGTATCATATCTTCAATGTGTTAGTTTTAATGAAAGGATTGATGGGAAATGTAGGCACATATTTTTATTTTGTTTTTACATCATGAGTTTGTGCATTTCTGAACCATTTTAATTACATTAATATTTAATAATAATTGGGTATCTGTTCTACCATGCCATGAAAATGAAAATGCACTGGTATTCTTCCTTCAGGAAAAACAGTGGCAAATATTGGAGAGTAATACATATTTTATTTTCTTGATACAGGCATACCTACTAAAAGCAGAATTAATGTTTTGTGAAATCAGGAGCCCAATTCATAATTAACATATTCAGGAGGTTTTTAAGGCTTTTGTTTTATGTTTGGAATTCTGCCTTATTGGAAGTAGAGATTAGTTGCAATTTTTTTTTTTTTGGATAAAACTAATGCACACAGTTGTGAAAATATAACCTCAACTTCACAATTATCCTTTAAGGTTTTATTTTTTGAGCACTATCATGTTCTTAGACACTGGGCACTTTCATTGCCAGATATTTTGAAAAGGTGCAATCAGTTAGTTCTCAATATAGTAATACCTGAGTTAAGGAATCTTCTGATAATAAAACTCCTTTTTAACTAAATCATCATACAACACACTATGATGTGTGTGCAGCTTTCTTGAACAGAATAGTCATTGTCTCTTTTTGAAAGTGTGGTCACTCTGGAATGTGAAGTACTGTAATTATGTTCATATTTTATGCATACTGTAGTTATAAAAATAATATTTTTGATAAAGTAATTTGCCAAGTATTTCCTGAAAAACATGAAGCAATACCTTTAGAAAGTAAAATGCAGATTAGCATCTGGATTAGCGCTCCATATATGTGATTCAATACATGCAAGTATGACTGTATGTGATTCAGTAAATGCACCAGCGTTTCAAAATAGCTGTACTCAAATCATATTTTTTCCTTTTAAAATACGCCTTATTCACAGCCAAGTACCCCATTGCATCAGTCCTTCCATTTTGACAAAGAAATCCAACTGTTTATTGTGCTTCTCATGATAATAGGGGTTTTTTTGTGTGAAAAACATTTAAAAAATCATCAATCACTTTTCCTAAATATAATTTCAGAGCTCAACAGCATGGGCATTTGCAGTGCTGTAATTTAGGAAAAGTCAATGAAACACTCATGAAATTAAACATTTAAAAATACATTGCCAATTGATGTTGACCATGGTGCTTCTAGTATTGAGCATATTGGGCGAGGAAGTATTTGGCTGTATGTCAATTTTGCTTTATAAACTTAAAACAACAGAAAACATGTGATAACAGATTAAGTTTCAGCAGGCAAAAGGGTATCATGGTAGCAACAATAGTTAACTCTAAAGTCCTACATTCAGGTCATAGCCTACCAAATGTCTGTGTGTAGCTGGCAGTTCTTTTCTGTTTTTCTGGGTTTTCTGCTTCCCCCTACTTTCCTAAAGACATAACAGCTTTGGTTAACTGGTGATGTTAAATTGGTTCAGTTTGAGAATGGAGGTGTTTGTGCTGGATTGAGCTCTGCTATGCTTGGCTTCTGCCTTCAAGATAGGTCCCAGCTAGAAAAGGCCCTCTGTTATTATAATTAGCTACAGAAAATGAATTAATGGAAAAGTCTTTATACCAAATCTTAAAACAAAATCATGTCTGATTTCCATTGTGTGAGATCTGAAAGAAAAGCTAGTGTTATTTTCAGAAGAAATGGAAACTTCAAACTGTCATCACATTTTTCTTTTTGTGTAGGTTTGCAACACTGGCTGCTACTGTCTTTGTGAGTCATGGAGTTCCAGTGTTTCTCTTCTCCAGTATCACCCCAACTCCTTTTGTGGTACTGTGTCACACACTTTTTGTAAAATATGATTATTTTAACAAATCAGGGAAGATGCAGTTAAGAGTTTCAAAATATTTCAGTTTTATAAAATCAGTATGAATATAGTGCATATATTTATGTATACTTATATGCTGATATAGTAAACAAACTTATTTGAATGCATTTAATATTAATTGGGTATTTGTTATGTATTGTATTATATGTGGAATGTGTTTGATTAAAACAGCCTTATTACAATGTAATATTGTGGATTTTTTAAAATTATATTTTATATTTCAGCCATATACAGTAACTTACAAGAAGCTATGTGCAGGAATAATGGTGACTGCGTCTCACAACCCCAAGCAGGACAATGGTTACAAGGTACAGCATTTCTAACATTTCATTTGCCCTCTGAAAAACAATTATGTTGTGACATTTGGTAGTGAAGTGCCCTTTAGTAAAATAAGTTTAATAGGATTTTTTGTAACAGAATTTCAGAACTTGAGAGATTTTTTGTTTTGGAGAACGTGTAATTAAAATGTAGCTCTATGCCTTAAATCACATGCCTAACAGGTAAGTTGGCACTTTGTAATTATAATATCACAGCCATGCATTATTAAGTTTATGGGTACTTAAATTGTTCTTTTTTTTTAAAAAAAAACCCCTCTTTTTATACCTACAGTAGAATGTGTACACCATCTCGCTTTAACAGATGGCACAATAGATTTATATTCAGTGATATTACTGTTCTTCTCTCTGACTATTCCTTCTACTAAAGCTACTGTGCCTGCGCTTGCTATGATAAGCAGAAGCTGGGGAATGTAAGCCAAAAGGTGGAAAGCCAGATGTAGACTGGGGAGGAATACTGTACTTATTTTCCCTACAAAAAAAAAAAAAATAAGATGAGTAGCTCGCCATTCACTCTGATTGCACCCCAAATCCTCACACTGTTCATTACTAATAACCACAACCTTTGATTTTGGACAATGAATTCTTCAGTGTGGGCATTTTTATGAAAGAACATACCAACACACAGAAGGACAGCAAAGTGGTTATAGTCAAATAACAATGAAACTCCAAGCAAGAACATCAGTTGAATGGTTACAATTCAAGGAATACGATAAACAGAATTTGGAGCATGTTGAATGTTTAATTTTTTGCTTTTTATCTTTTAAAAAAAGAAGAATTGATAACAAACAAACACATAAGAAAAGGATCCTAATAGAGATGCAGTCCTGTAGATTTCCTAAGGCCAATAACAGTTTTCGGTTTTAGACCAAAAATAGTGTTAATATAACTGATTCAGATTTAAATGTAAATTTCATACCGTTCAGTATATCCCTTAATAACAATAATAATTTCATAATACCCACAGACATTAAAAACAAAAAAAAAATATTTTAATTACGAAGAAATAAACTATGTTAGGGACTATTAAGTGCTGTAGCAATAGCAAATTATACACTCTCAAAAAGAAGTAAACAAAACAAAGAAAAACCTCCACCTGAAAACAAAATAAACCAAACCAAAAATACTAGTTGATGTCAAAAGTAGGTAAAGATCTACAGTTAGGTCCATAAATATTTGGACAGAGACAACTTTTTTTCTAATTTTGGTTCTGTACATTACCACAATGAATTTTACATGAAACAACTCAGATGCAGTTGAAGTGCAGACTTTCAGCTTTAATTCAGTGGGGTGAACAAAACGATTGCATAAAAATGTGAGGCAACTAAAGCATTTTTTTTAACACAATCCCTTTATTTCAAAAATTTATTGTGATGTGACAAAAAGTATAAATTATAAACACAGTCCTCTTGTACCCAACACCTCCAGGGTGGCTTCCAAGAAGTGAGTAAGTCAATTTGAAAGAAAGCTGATTCTACAGATGCTTTGATCTATAAAATGCTAAAGAAGTGAAAATAGGTAGTATTGCCAACAATGCTAAGTGTAACCATGTGTACATTTATACATTTGTATTATTTAATGTTATATTGATCCAATATTTGATTTGCAGTTGTAATGTTAAGAGAAAATATATCCAGCTTCTTACAGTAAAGGAGAAAGGTGGCTAACAGGATTTTTTTTGTTTATTATTTAACAGTGAAATGAATTAGAAAATAATTTATTTTCCATTTAAAAGGGTAATGCATCTTGTGTTTATTCTTTGCCTAAGGTGCTTATTTTCCTTTCCCTTTTCTCCCAAGGTATATTGGAGCAATGGTTCTCAGATTATCCCTCCGCATGATGCAGGTATAGCATCTGCCATAGAAGAAAATCTTGAGCCTTGGCCTCAGTCTTGGGATGAAATGCTTATAAAGGACAGTCCCCTACTTAAGGATCCTTATGCAGAAATCAATCAGCACTATTTCCAGGATATTCAGCAGCACTGCTTTCACAGGCAAGGGATTTGTTTTCTCTTTCTTAAAAAGTTGCAAAATTATGTCTGTCTGTATGTCTGTCCCTCTCTCTAACTGTCTATAAATATTAAGTCTCCGGCTGTAATACCATCCAGCTAGTCAAGCATTTGCCAAAACCACCTCTAGAGAGCACTTATAGGTTCTGGCATGGAGTAGCCAGTGAATTCTTTAATCTTGGGATCATTTCCTGCTACCTGCTGAAATGAAAAAACTCCACTGGCCTCCTCCCGGACCCCATTGCTTACCTCTCCTACTTTTGAGCATTTTCTGTGTGTCTGTTGTTTTCATTTAAGTCTGTCTGGATGTGGCTTTTGTAATATTTTTGTGTTATTCTACTGCAGGGGTGCATTACCCAAGAGGTAGGTATCCAAACTTATCCATTTATGAAGTGAAAAAAAGTAGAGGCAACTTATCTGTTACATGTATAGATTAGTTGGTAATTAAAGCTGGGAAAACTGACACGTCTGTATTTGTAGTATTGGATCTCAGCCATCAGTTTCTTGTGTGTAAACTTTGGTGCTCTACTTCCTGAATGCACCATTGCTGAACAATGTGCTGTAATAAAATTTATTTGGGTAGAAGGAGATCATGCCTGACAAAATTCACAGAAGTATGGTGGTAACTATATTAGGCAAAAAAAAAATCATTATTTTCGTCCACTGAAAATGGAACTATAGGGACATCTTTATAAATAAAAAAATTTGAACTAAAATTAGAACTAAGAATGGCACAGTTGAATTTTCTTTGAGCTCATTAACATACATTAGCATTTACAGTCTATTGCGAAAAGTATATTAGCTTGATGGTATGTTGGCCCTTTACTGCCTATGTAACATTGTTTTGAATTTGCACGTTTTTCATTACATGAGGTTCTGGCTGTTGTTATTTTATCTTTAGGCAGTAATTAAGCTAATAATCACATCTTTTTTCAGAAGTGTTTGAAAGGTTCTTTAATACATTAATAGTGTGAACTGTTTTCTGTATAGTATATCTGAATGTATTACCTAAGTGTTTTAGACACTTCTTTTTTGGTGTTTTCTTGTGTCCCTCTATCCTCACATCTACTGTATATGATCTCTTTAGGTGAAATCTTGTACTTGTAATGGGCCACATTAATGGATTAATTGAGAACAGGAATATATGTAAAGGTTTTGTAACTGAGAACACGAATATATAAAATGTTTGTGTATTACAGAATAGAGTTTTTAAACATCAGGAATTGAATAAAAATCAAAAGGGATCCCCAGCTTTCACTTTAATGGCAGTTCCACTATTGTGGTTTTATTTCTCTTTCTCTTCCTATGGGTGAATGTCCACCACCTTAAACTCAGCCTCTCCAAGTGCAGTATTTTATACTTGACTTCAGCTTTTCTTTGTAAAGTTTATCTTATCTTTTCAGTGGTTTTGTCAACAAAGTCAACTCTGTGTGACCCTATGTACTTCTCTGGCTTGCATTAATATCTTTTTCCTGTTTTAGTCCTGTCACTTTTTTCATGGAAAATACAAAATATCTGTCTCAACTTCTTTTTCAGGCAGCATTTCTCTCTGGATTAGTCTACTGTACCTTTCCAAGTGGGATTTTACTACATCTACTATGTGACCTCTCCAACGTATTCAGAAAGATGCTGTCTTCATGCAGTATTTTGCCCCTTACATTACTCCTATTTTTCATGTCATCTTTTGTCTTTTCATTTTGGTTAAAATCCAGTACATCTCATGGTCTACCTTACAACTTCCTGCATGGCTATACCCCTTACCTACAAACTTCTATTTCTTACTTTTACAGATTTTCCTCTGCAGCAGCTCCTTCCTGCTTCTACTTAATCCCACATGTAGATGTAATGATCAGTGTAGATCATTAAAATGTCTTGCACCTATCTGTAGAGTTAGCTCCCTTTACATCCAGAAATGTAAATCTGAATGTAATCTGCTGTAATCTGTCAAAAATATAATTTAAGGATCAACAGCTTCAAAAGATACATTTTCATTACTTAAGTGTTCTATGCTGTGTACTCTAAAATTCTTACCACTTGAAGCACATATTGTATTGCTCCTTTACCATCTAATTCTTGTGGTAAATGCAGCTCAAAAGACTCAAATTCTCAATTGACCACAAACTTATTTTGCTAATCAGTGCATTTATTAAATATATCCTGATTTAGTAAATCAACTTGGTAAATTCTTTTGCCATATAAGAGTTGTTTTCTATGACCAAATATTTTCTCAAATATATCACCAGTTCAGTCTTCAAAATCTTCTATTGCACCATCAAGGCCAACACAGTGTAACTGAGGAAACCAAGACACAGATTAGTAAACCACAGCTCAGTCATAACTGTTAACACTAGCTACTTCCCTACATCAACTGTTAATAATGTACCCTGAAAAAAAGTATTCTATGCCATAAAGAAAAATATGTTTAAGGGTTATGAACTGCTTTCTGCTATGTGCATTATGTACTGTCATGTGTGTACAATACTACTAATACGATTACTTGGAGAGTGTTGCTTTATTTTGTCTGGAAATGATAATTTCATATAATTTCCACCAATGTAATTGGAGTCCATATTTAATAATGGTAAATTTTATAGTGCCTTTTCCATGTTTAACAGTGTGTAGGACCATTGAATTTACCTGATCTTGCCTGCAATTTTAGATCTTGTTTGTTGTCAGTCCCAACCATGTCTAAACCTTTGAATGAGGTCTCTGCATTAGAAGCACTTTTGACTCTGAGGATGCTATGGAAGGCTTGCAGTTCTCTGCCAAGTGAGCTATGACTGTGAAAATAACATTAGGACTGGAAGCCTGCCTTATTGTTCCTACAGTTAGAAGACCATATCCCCAAAGATAGTGAATGATTTATCTGTTTGTGGCAATGCATTACTTTTTCTGTTTGTCCTGAATGCTGATATACTTTTATGTATACTTAACTTTCTTTAACCTAGACTAAACATGTATTTTTTTTTATGTCATACTTATCATAACATTTTTTACTTTTACATACACAGAAATATCAATAAGACTTCCAAGGTAAAGTTTGTGCATACATCTGTTCATGGAGTAGGACATGAATTTGTCAAGTCAGCCTTTAAGGCCTTTGACCTTGCTCAGCCTTATGCAGTACCTGAGCAGAAGGACCCTGATCCTGAGTTCTCCACTGTGAAGTATCCTAACCCAGAAGAAGGAAAAGGTGTACTGGTATGCATCCGCTTTACTGTCTAAGTAAAAGTACTTTGTGTGCTCAAGATATTGGATTGGCCAAATTAAGGTTGAAGACAAATAAGACCTACATGTAGCAGAAGACACCTCAGAGTCCCGATCTTAACACAACTGAAGAAATGTGTAATGAGTTGGACTGAGAAAAAGAACAAACGGCAGCAAAAATCAAAAGAGTTATACTGCAGAGATCTTTGCAAGAAACTAGGACTACTTAAAAACATTATACAGCAGGGTGCCAAAGTAAATTACTTCAGTTTTCAATTCTAATGTAGACCACAGAAAATACTGATTTTTGTCATATTTTATTTTATAAATATATGTTTATTTTAATGTTTATAGTATTTTCAAGAGCAAATATAACACTTACTGCCCAGATAACTAGCTTGAAAGAATTTTCTTGAGGAAGCCTGTGACTTTTATACAGTGCTGTATAATATGTACATGAAAATACCTTAACAGCCTTTCAGTGAGTTATTCAGATCTAGCCTACAGCAACAGTTGTTCTCAGACATCTTGTTCTCAGTTGTTGTACCCTCTCATATTGTTTCCTGCATTAGGTACTCTGACTTACTTTTAATTTATCTTAAATACTTTTTTTATCTGCAATGCATTTATAGATGCTCTTCCACTGAAACGAAGCATTTATGTGTCTTTATTATTTTACAGACATTGTCATTTGCATTGGCAGCCAAAGAAGGAGCAAGCATCATATTGGCAAATGATCCAGATGCTGATCGATTGGCTGTTGCTGAAAAACAAGAAAGGTACAGCTAAAGCGCAGTCTCTTTTGAGAAAATATAAGTTTGTTAGATCTTCAAGCCTATAGGGTTGGCTGTGGAAGTCTTTTACACTTGAATACTTCCCTTAACATTAGGTGGCTATTTGGTGCTGGAGACACATTTCTTTTCATATGTTATCGGCCAAGTGATTCTGTACCCATGATGTGTAATGCTGCAAAATCTGTAAAAAGTATATTTTCCTAAACTATTTAGGGTAATAATCAGAAATCTGATACACTTTTAGCCATTATGGTGTGAATCACCCTGCATAAAACATTATCTGATCACATTAAACGGTTGATATTTATAATAACTTCAAAGGCTTCTCTGATATGCACAGTACATCTAAACAATTCAAAAAAGATAAACATTTATTGCATGTTTTTGCTGGTGATTTAAGAGTATAATTGTGCTTTAAAGAAATGTGCTATAGGCATTGGTGGAGCAGATCCAATGACTAGCATAAGTGCAGAACTTAAATGCTGTATGTCCATTCATTGGTTTTGCATTGCATTGCCTATCTTTACTTTTCATTTTTGTCAAGGTAGACATAATAATTATGTTTACAGATCAAATAGTGCTTAATCAGAAATGCAATATTTGCACTCCAATCTGAGAGGCATTCACTCTCAGCAAGCTTTTTGCACTGTTACGTATATTCATTGTAGTGCTTTGTTCTACAGCTACAAAATAAAAAAAAATAATTAAATGAATAAAAATAAAACCTGGTGAAGGCTGACTCAAAAAAAAGCAGGAAGTACATTAAATTTAAAAAATATACAAAGTCTTTAAAGAGTATTAGTCACCAACGCTCTTTCTCACACCTTTCATATATAAAGTCGGATTCAACAATTTTATTTCAGTCACATATTCTTCTTCACAGGTTATAGCCATAAAATAAAGAAAATAATAACAGAAGTTAAAAAATAGTAAATGTCATCATTTTAGGTAATCATATTTCAGGATCAGTATGTTGCTCAACATGTCTCTTCACTTTAACAGCAAGTATACCTCATGAATAAGCCTTTTTTCACTTTGCCCATTATTACAGAACAATATTTACTTGTTCTTTTTTGCAGATATGCCCTAGCTGTGTGTTTTATCATGTCCACTAGCTTCAGGTTCTCTTGGCGGAACAAATAGAACCAAATGTACAAGTAGGAAAGCTGGCTTTATGTTTTGAGCTATAAATGTTGTAACTATTGTAAAAGCAAAAAAGAGTTTGTCCTTTCATACTAGTATAGCCTGGAGTGTCCTATAGTTCTGAAAGCAGACAAAGATTAGCAACACCTTCAATTTGGATATGTTGATTCCATATGGTCCATAATCTTAGTAACTACACAAACTATCTGGTCAGGTTGTCATCTCAAGCCACATCTTTTTAGTTAGTTCTCTGTGTAGCTAGATAATTGACTGGAGTGATTTCTAGCCAGTTCTCTCTGTCTCTGACTTTTTATTGTCTTTTTATCACTGAGGCTCATAAATCTAAAAATCATCCCCTAAACTATCTTCCTGGATTTGGAAGAAGCATGTATAAAATTTAAAGTTTCCCTGCATCTGATATATTCACAACTCATACAACTAAATCCATTCTTCTGATGTGACCAATAAATTATAAAAACGTACTCCATGTTCAAGGCCAGTACTACCTACAAATTTTGCATTCTGAATTAGCACTTAGCAGAATCCCCTAAAGACTTGGGGCAAGTAAACATTAGAGAAACACAGCTGTTCTTATGATTTCTGAAAAAAATGCCTGTTTTTAAACTTTTCACTTAGAATATAAGGTAACTTGTCAGAAAACTGTTTTTGTTTTCTTTTAAATTATGATTTTATACTGAACTTATCCATAAATTATATTATAACATACAATTATAACAATGCTCGAGGTTATAACTACATAACAGCAAAATAATATTAACAAACAATATTTCAGAAAAGAAGAGCACTTTGCGCAGTCCTTAACTCATTTAGTTTTTCCTTTGCATATTTTAGTTTCTGAGAATTTTTGAATCCCTGCTACACAGTGTAAACCTTTATTTATAATTTGTCACATACATAATGAAACCTTAGTATAACACAAAGTGTTGATTCTTTAACTGACCATTTCTCATCTCCACTTATTTTAGTGGAGAATGGAAAGTATTTTCAGGAAATGAGCTGGGCGCCTTACTAGGCTGGTGGATGTTTACCTGCTGGAAAGAACAAAATAAAGATCCGGCTTCTGAAAAGGATGTGTATATGTTGGCCAGCACAGTCTCATCAAAAATTCTACGTGCTATCGCTGTTAAAGAGGGCTTCCACTTTGAGGTACTGTCAACTTGGGAATTTCACTAATATTCTTGTTATACAAATGTGGAAAAATATCAAAACATTTCATTTCCTTTGTTCAGCCTGGGATTCTGTGTACACACTCTAGTTTATTATTTTGACTAAAGTAAAATAAAAGTAAACCTTTTTTTATCTGTTAGATTATCTCTTTTCTTAGTGTGTGTGTGTGTGTAAATACTATATATACTGCATGTGTATACAGTGTATATAAAAAGTCTACACACTTTTTTTCTACACTTCCAAAATCACAGATTTTGTGTAATAAAAAATGGAACCAAGATAAATCCTGTCAGAACTTATTCCATCTTTATTGCAAAACTGCAATCTATACAAAGAAGGTGAAAACAAATAGAAATTGTGTAGTGAAAAAGGAAAAAAAAAAATCATACAAAAACTTGTTTGCATTAGTTTGCACACCCCCTAAACTAATACTTAGTTCAAGTACCTTTTGATTTTATTACAGTACTTTGGGTAAGAGTCTTATCAGTTTGACACATCTGGACTTGGCAATTTTTTGGCATCTCCTATGAGCAGTTCTCTTCAGGTCACCCCACAGATTTTCACTTGGATTATGGTCTGGGCTCTGGCCATTCCAGAACATTGATCCTCCTTTGCTGAAGCTATTGCTTTATTGATTTTAATGTATGGTTTTAGTCGTCATTCTGAAAGGTGAAGTTCCTCTTCATCTTCAGTTTCCTACCAGACGTTTGAAGGTTTTCTGCCAAAATAGATACTTGGAGATATTCATGATTCCATCCACCTTGATTATTTATATAGATATAAATATATAAAAAAATATAGTAATAGTAGTATTGAAACGGGGCAAACTTTAAATATCAATAAAAAAAATGTAACAATTTTTATTGAGAAGAATTTATATTGATAGCTTTCGAATCTGAGGGCCTCATGATATACAGTATTTTTGTTTTTTGCTATCAGGCACGAGAATGTAGTTGTGATCACGTTACCAAAAATGTAAAACGTTGGCAAAGTATCTCTGGCCAAGTGGAAGGTAGGTATGCTCCAATGTCAAACGTTACCACTATATTTGATCGTGTTCAGCTCTGATGGGAGAACATCCACCATGTGGGGAGAAGAGCACATGGCCGTGGTATCTCTGCCAATGAGCAGGTACCCTCTAAAACACACATAGCTGTGATCTCTCTCTCTCAAAAATGTCAAAACGTTACTCTTTAACAATCTCTAGATGATAATGTCTGCTGAAGAAACAGGTACCGCTAGCCAAGTGGAAGCAGGGTACACTCCAACACGTGGCGAGTGGTAGAGCGACTTAAACAGAGGCTAGCGTGTCAGTGAGGATGGTCCCGCCCGGCTCCCTACTCCTGAGGTCCCAGCTCCCCCTCGGTCCCCAGCCTGTCTCTTGGACTCGCGCAAATAAATCTCTCATGAAAAGCAGACAGGCTTTGGATTTTATATATATACTAGCGACTGGGAGCCCGATCGAATCAGGCTACAAATTCTACGTTTGTGAAATCCATACTTTATCTGCAAAGAATTATTTGTATTTTTAAGTCCTTGAAATGATTTTGTTATCATGGCACTGATTTGTGTTTAAAATAGACCTTTTCGGCCAATGTAATGAAGAGCTTCCTGTGTAAACGGGGCTGCGAGACGTGAACTCAGCTCTACAGCGCACCTCATTTGATTTTTTTCCGGCAAACAAATTTTCAAAACAAACCGTATTTTACAACTCTGATCAGAGTCGGAGTAATAATTATGTCGGCGTGGTCATTTTCGGTCTGAGATCAGCTAAAATTTAAACAATGACCGTTGTTAATACCCAGCCGTCTTTACTTAGTTTGCCAATAGATGTCAGAAGGACGGATGCCAAAACTGAACTGCCCAAAGATACATTTTGACGTACCAAGCAAATGGCGATACGTTCTAAATTACTTATGGTTCCGGAGCTGTCGAAGGGTTTAAGTCAGTCAACGATGTTAGTCCTGGAAAGCACGCCCCACCAAATCAACGTTCCAAAAACCAACCGAACTTACTGTTATCTGCTTGAACCAACACCGACTTACTATACTCGGCCGTCCAGCGGCGTCACTGAAGCATTCGAACATTCTTAGCCAATCATGCAATACTGCGTCTGCATTTGCCACGTTAAGTTCTAACTGCAGAGGCAGAGTCCCATTGCATGGTTCTAACTTGAATTGAGTCAAGGTATTGACGCGAACACCATACATACGGATAGTATCAAATTATATATAAGGATGTGTGTGTGTATGTATATATAGGCCCGCATAGGTGAGTGCCTCAGCCAGAATGAGGCAAAGTTTCTTACCTGGACAGGAGGCCAGCCTGTTGGAAGCACAACAAGAAAGGCAGGATGTTCCTTGGTTTAGTCAGGAATACAGCAGAAGATGCCAGTTTGGAACTGAGTACGCTAACATCCCAGGAGGGTGGGATCGAGGAACAATACCCGGCCAGGAGGCCAGGGTGATAGAAGGACCAGGGAAAACAGCTGGTAGCGCTACCCAGGGATACTACCACCTAACGTATCGGGTGAGCATGTAGTCCTCACCAATCATCTGCACAAGTGCACCTTCCTTTACATTATATATGTATACTAGCAGAATACCCGCACTTCGCAGCGGAGAAGTACTGTGTTAAAGAAGTTATAAAAAAGAAAAGGAAAAATTTTAAAAATAACGTAACTTGATTGTTAATGTAATTGTTTTGTCATTGATATGAGTGTTGTTGTCATATCTATCTATCTATCTATATATATATATATATATATATCTATATCTATCTATATATAT
>JANRMT010062808.1:54493636-54529693 GCA_026402145.1 Polypterus bichir lapradei | reverse complement strand
TTTTTTTTTTTACACTGTCTTCCTTTAGCGGGACATTGACTTTTTCCACCGTGTGCTTTGTTTCCGCATTAGCTGCATTTATGAATATGCTTGTATGTATCAGACGCTTCATATTTTTTTGCTGCCTTTTCAATTGTGTAATTCGGTTTTTGTTCAGCGCTCTTTGGAACTGTTGCTTTTTGCCTGTGCACTGCGTCAGTTCACGTGAGCAGCTCGGTGTACATGCATCGAAGTTTCCCAGCTGTGCTGGTGCCATGTCGTGCTATGTCCATGGCTGTATCTAATGTTACCGAAGTCCCGGCACTTAAAACTTTCTCTCGCAGTTTCGCTGAGTTTGTGCCAAACACCACCCTGACCATCTCATCTTCCTCTGCATAAGCACAGTCCTTCACCCGTGAATATTTACCCGTGGCAGTGTTTCTATTGGATTGCCGCTGACGGACGGCCTTATATGGGCAGGCACTAAATTACAAACGCCAGCGGCAGCCTGTCTATGAACTTAATTTAAAGTTTAGGTTTACATTGTGCTTTGTTTCCGAAGTAGCAGAACTCATGAATATGGTTGTATATGTCACTCGCTCGCTTCTTATTGTTTCGCTGCCTTCTCAATTATATAATGCATGTTTTCTTCAGCGCTTTTTGGAGGTCTTCCTGGTTTTCTACGTACTGCGTGATTACGTGGGAGGCGTGATGATGTCACATGAAACTCCGCCCCCACGGGTTTCAAGCTCATCTCCGTTACAGTAAATGGAGAAAAACAGCTTCCAGTTATGACCATTACGCGTAGAATTTCGAAATGAAACCTGCCCAACTTTTGTAAGGAAGCTGTAAGGAATAAGCCTGCCAAATTTCAGCCTTCTACCTACACGGGAAGTTGGAGAATTAGTGATGAGTGAGTGAGTGAGTCAGTGAGGGCTTTGCCGTTTATTAGTATAGATAAATTGTTACATACTGTAGAGCAATTTATACAATCTATATATAACATTCTCTGTGTACTTTTCTACTGACTATGGTGTTATAAAAGTGTAAATTAGTAGTTTAACTGTTAGATGTGTGCATGTTGGCTAATACATTTTTGGATTTTTTATTAGGAAACACTGACAGGATTCAAATGGATGGGAAACAGAAGCCACCAGCTGCTAGAACAAGGAAAAAAGGTTTTGTTTGCTTTTGAAGAAGCCATTGGTAGGTTTTCATGCAAAAGGATGACAATGAGATACTGTCCTCTTTAAAGTAATTCTCACAAGAAATTCCTTAAGACTGAAAAAATCTGCCTGTACTGTTTTGTGTAGCAAGATACATAAATGTAATTTAGATCTTTTTTTGAAACTAGAGTAGATATAAAATCATGTGGATATGCTGTAGTAGCAATAGTTTTGTCAGGTGTACAGGGTACAGTGAATTTTTAACTTGAATGGCTGACCAACATGCAACACGTAGCTGCTGTCCTGCACCTTGGTAATTCAGAAGGAAGTGAAGTTGGTTTGATATTCAACCATTGGAATGGGTGCTGTATTTTCATTAGTGTACTTAATATCAGACTACTGCAAGTGAAACAAAACCTGGCAATGTACACTTGATGTGAGTGGTTCATCCACCTTTGTTAAAATACTAACTCCCTTGACGGAAGGGATTGAAACTAAGACCATCCATGCCAGACCCCATTTTACCCTTCATATGTTCTGAAGGGATGCACCAATACAGCATGATGCTGTCATTACCTTGCCTGATATTGTACACTTGGTTCTTCCTTGTTTAGATAATATTTTACTTGTTCCCAAGAGGAAATTAAAAATTTACAGAATGTCAAGCAAAATATAAATATTATAATAAACAACCCCACAAACATGCATAAGAACTTATGGCATGTATAATAAGAAAGCTGCTGCTGTGAACAACAGGCTTGAAGGTGTCAATAAGATGAGTTCAGACCTGCCCAGTTGTACCACAGGTTTATATTTAAAAGCATTAACATGTTGTATCTACAAATGGAACATGCTGATTGAAGTCTGTTGCCCTGGTTGAAGTCACCAGCATTCTAGGGTCAGATTATTCATCAGTAAAATATTAGTAGCAGAGTGAATCATTTCTGTTGCTGATGTAGCCAGGATGATGTATCTTGTGTCCCTGGGCAGTAACATGGACTAATTCAGTCAGCATTTCAGTGTTTGCCTTAACACGTTTAATTTTAATTATAATGTGTTGACTTTTTAACCATTGCTCATTAACCTAAATCTCCACTTCCCACCTGTCCTTTCCATTCTCTCTGATCATATCAAATGAAACCCTTCCAACATTAAAATAGCATTGGAAATAAGATGTTACATCGGTTTTCCACAGTGCCCAAACTGGCATAGTACCTAAACACAATGTGACTTGCCATGAGATGTGACAGTTCATTCACTTTGTTTAAAAGTGATCAAGCATTCCTTGTTATGTGGAGGCTGGCCACTTCTGAATCTTTTCCACCTTACTTTTATCCTCGCTCTGGATCTTTGCCTTTTCCATATTTGGACAAGTAGTTCCTCCAGTAAAGTGAAAGAGAGCACCTTAGGCAGCAGAGATCACAGTGACACCTGCTGAGTACAGGAACATTTAATATATCCCACTTAATATTCCATTGAGTGTCTTATATTCTCAGATGTTGTAGATGTAAGGTAGCCTTCAGATCCTAGTATGGAGCTTGTCAGAAAGGCATTTTAGACAGGACAACTCTCCATTCAGAAATGAGAAAAATCCTTTCAAACATTTGTAGTACCAACTAACAAACCAGAGGGCAAATCTTAACAATAGTAATTAATACGTTAATAGTTGTTTTTTTTTTTTTGTTTTTTTTTTTTAAAATAAAAAGAAAGAGAGAGAGAGAAAGACATTTGCTGAGCTAGATTCACTTTGAGCTTAACATGTCTTTTGGAATTAATGTTTAATGGTCTGTCTTGGTCTCCTCGAGCCAGAAGCTATCTTCTTAGTTGCCTTTAAGAGACAGAAAGTGTCTTCTTACAATGTGTTTATGATTTTGGATATTATTTTGCTATATATTGCTTCTGTCTTGCCACCCTACCAGGCGACTCATACTTGTGAAAAATGTGCTCAATCGTTTTACTATGCAGGAAGAGGCCAGTTATTGTTGTACATTTCCATATGTTTTTTAAACCTATTGGTAGCCTTTCTTTTGAGCTTTCTCTTTACCCTTTTATTAGTTTTTGAAGAGCATCTTAAGCTAAGTGTCTTCCTCAGCTTTTTAGTGGTAGTGTTCATGGTGTTCAATAAGATATGTAATACCTTTGACATTCTTCTATATCCTCCTCCTGAATTGTACGTTTCAACAACAAGATCCTGTAAATGTTTTGATAACTCCTTTCAAGCCATGGTTGACTCTGCATTAAGCAAAACATTTAACTGATGTCAGGAGCAAATTCCCTTTTGGCTGCATACTTTACACTACTTTACTATCCTGTTTTGTGCTGTTAACTGTTTTAAAAAATAGGCCTTGCAAAGCATTGTTGGTATTGCTTTCTATTATAATACTATATATGAGGAAACACTGCAGGTGCCTTTAGCACAAACCTTGGGAAGAATAATGATTATCAGAATATGAGCAATTGTTAAAGTAAAATTGTAAGTAAAAATATGAATTCATTTCCTTTCTTTTTAAGGTTATATGTGTAGTCCTGTAGTTCTTGATAAAGATGGAGTGAGTGCAGCTGCTATCGCTGCAGAAATGGCCTGCTACCTTGCAACTAAAGGCACATCACTGTCTCAGCAACTGAAGCATATCTATGAAGAGTAAGTGCTTTTGTTTCAAAGACCACTCTTAATAACCTATTGGAATGACATATAGATATCATATGGGGACCTGGTATTTTGCTATACTGTATGAAAAATAACAAAAGGAAAATGTTGACACACACGTTTGTTTAATAAACTTGTTTAGCTTGTTTGATCAGCTGCTGTAACCAATCTTCCTGTTTCCCCCTTGTCTTTCCTGTGCAGTATATGTTTCCACAGTTAATTGTCTCTTCTTGAAAGCAATTAACTTCAATGTGTTTGTTCTTATTATCTGAACAAGCTATGTAGAATAAAATTATTCAGTTCACAGTCACAGTAGCTGGGTCTTTTCCCTGTAACGCTTGACACAAGACAAATCCAGACTGGATACTAGCCAATTACACAGCACATTCACACAAACATCCACTGTATACTGGACAGATTTAGAGTAGCCAGGCTTATAGTGCATCTACAGCCCTCGGTCAGCCAGCTACCCAGACAGGTAAATAATAACAACAAAATGCCATGAAGGTCTCATAATGGGGCTGTAACTGGTAATAACATACATCAATTCCAAGAGAGAGAACTTCATACAATATAATTTATTTTTGTATAGCCCAAAATCACACAAGAAGTGCTGCAATTGGTTTTAACAGGCCCTGCCTCTTGACAGCCCCCAGCCTTGACTCTCTAAAAAGACAAAAAAAAACTCCCAAAAAAATCCTTGTAGGGGAAAAATGGAAGAAACCTTGGGAAAGGCAGTTCAAAGAGAGACCCCTTTCCAGGTAGGTTGGGCATGCAGTGGGTGTCAAAAAGAAGGGGGGCAATACAATACAATATACAGAACAGAACAAATCCTCAATACAGTATAAAAATAAAAATTTTAGAAGTACGGAGTAGAATTTAACAGTATATGATATCACATACTGTGGTGGGCTGGCGCCCTGCCTGTGGTTTGTTTCCTGCCTTGCGACCTGTGTTGGCTGGGATTGGCTCCAGCAGACCCCCATGACCCTGTAGTTAGGATATAGCAGGTTGGATAATGGATGGATGGATGGATGATATCACATAGTATGATTTGGATTTGTTTAGAGTCCCGGAGACCTCATCCATCAAGCTGCCTCCCCCATTTGGCCATTCCACAGCTGAAATAGCACTAATCCGATGAAAGGACCCCTCTTTCCCATGATTCCTGCGGTCCTCCATCAGGACATAGCAGTAATACCAAGAAGACAGAGATAAAGAAATTAGTTAATAGAACAAATCAAAATAATTGTTGCAGTTATTAAATCGACAACAGCTACTGTAGCAATTCTAGCAATTCTGAGAAAAGTACAGCATACTAAAATAAGACGTTTACATAAGGAGACAATACAAGTTTACATAAGGAGACAATACAAGGTAGAAATGCAGAATAAACCCCTTGATGCTATTGCTATACCACATTTGGTCAACTTCAACAGGATTACTTTAGCTTTCTGTAATTTTGATAAACTCCTCAAATAATAAAGTGCCACTTGCTTAAAATACCTGTCTCGATGCTTTCTTTTTTTGCCCAATTTGATTGTAACCAAGACCAGAAAACAAAATTGTGAGCAGTAACTAGACCTACCAGTTTTAAGTAAAATTGGATGGGAAAAATGCTACTTATTCTACTTCTAAGTAAAGGGGGCTCACATCTTATCCCAACAGTATTAAGCACAATGCTGGCACCAACTATGCATGGGATGTCTCTTTATCATAGGGCACCACTTATTAAATACACCCACATCCACCTAGAAACGGCCTGTTTAGAGTTGTGAATAAATCTAACAAACATTTGCATATAAGACAGGAGGCAAACCTGACTACCTGGAGAAAAATATCCATGTCGACACACAGAGAAATCTTAGACTGGGATTCAAACCTAGGACTATGGATCTGTAAGGGAGCAGTTTTAACTGCTGTGCTGCTAGAAGGGAAAAACTTTGCAAAACAAAGTTAATTCAGTTCCTGTTATATGATGTCTATGACTGTAGATAGCTTATACCTGTATCAGTTCCAGAAAAAAAATAAAAATGTACTACCAGGATAAAAAAACAAAACTTATTTTGATTTTTCTTTCCTAGGTACGGTTACCACATTACTAAGGCCTCTTACTTTATCTGCTATGATTCAGAGACGATCAGGAAGTTATTTAACAGACTAAGAAACTTTGAAGGTGAAGGCACATATCCAAAAACCTGTGGCAGTTTTACAGTTTCTGGAGTTCGAGATCTCACCACGGGTTATGACAGCAATGAATCAGACAAGAAAGCTGTAAGTTCATTCAGTATCTTGTCATTTTTCCATGTCTTTAATACATATGATAAAGCTTCATGAAGTTAACAGTTACAGTTAAAAATACATTTGTCCAGCTTTTACTTGTTAATCCAACTGTTAACACTGTCCCGATCAAAATGCTGAATGGGTGCATGAATAATAATTAAGGCTGGATTTACTGTACCTTTACTAGACTGCTCAGCATAAACTGTTAAAAGTATCCTATACTACAGTATTATCTTAGTTTACCAGACCTATTGAAATGCTGTTAAAAAGTATAAGAAGTGGTGTGTTAAACAAATGCTACTTAGCCACTTTGCCACTAGAATCTTCTCTTGTAACAGCCACTAACACTCTTTTAAAGGACATGTCCAGTTCTTAAAAGAACAACTTTATCTAAACCTTTCACAGCTAAACCCAGTGATTTATTATACCCTCCACATATCTACTGCACGTCAAACTGTTGAAAATCCTTTGGCTCCTTTTTTGTTAATAAGTTTTCCCCATCTGCCAGAGACTCAACATATTTTAGACCCAGCTGTCCCTTCCTTATGTACATAACCTAGAACCCCCTTCAGCAGCTTTTTAACAATAAAAAATTCTGCTTATTGGTGGCAAAAATGTATTTCTGTCCTGTCAGCTTGTAAGTAAATTATAAAATATCTGTTCAAGTCTGGGCAAATAAGAGCTGTCAAGTATTGCTGACCTAGTGTATAATTCATTTTGTAGTTTTGTTGACAGTGATAAATGTGGGTAGTGTTGTATAGGAGCAGGACCTTTTAAAGCTGTGAAACTTGATTAATAACTCACTCGGTGCAAATCATTACTTCTGGAGTAAGAGTTTTAAACTTGATTTGTGCCAAATGTAAGAATATTCTTGTTTGTGAGTTATATTTTAATCCTATTAAAAGGCACTTTGAGACCATATTCACCAGGTAGAGTGCTATATGGAATTAACATTCACTGGTGGTTCTATACTTCTTACAGTGTTTAATTGGTTTTTTTTTTATTTATCCTTTAAATTGTTTTGAAAGTATTAATATATTTTAAGGGAATCAATGAAAGATTCACTAGTTTGTCTCCCTGATCCAAAAGATGCACATGTCAGTTAACCTGGCAATTCTAAGCTCAAAGGGTATCAGTGTGGATGTGTCTGTCTAAGAGTGTGCCTTTCAGCCAAGGACATCACATCTAAAGGTGGGTCCTGTTTAGCAGCCAGTTCTGCCGAGGTAAGGGCATCCAGTAAATGGTTACCACTAAATTTATGTTAAGGGTGCTGCTTCATACCAACTAACAAATTCTTCCTGTGTCCAAGTGGGGTTCTCTCCAGCTTGTAACTCATATATCCTAAAGACATGCTTGCTAGGGTGACAAACTCTAAGTTGACTCTGTGAATGAGTGTGAGTGTGGCATGACTGTGCCCTGTGATGGCATGGTTATCAATTAGTTCTATTGTATATCATAACCCAACACTCTTAAATCCACTAAATACAGTTCACTGTCATAGAGAGCTGAAGAATAACCTAGCAGCATTTGGAACAGGGCAGCAGTCCAATGCAGAGTCCACTAATGTACACATAAGAACTACAATTGAAGCAAATTCTTAACGGGATTTTTATTTAATTAGAGTCAAAGTTATTTAAAATATCGTTGCCTCTAAACTTAAAATGTAGCATAAGTGAGCTTGCTGTTGTTGGCAAGTAAGTAAAACCTGTACTTTTATCACTCACTTTTATCTGTAAGGGTTGTGGGGATCCAGAGTATATTCTAGCAAAATTGGTCATTAATAAGATAAAACTGAAATGAGTAAGATTTATTTTTTCCTAACAGATTCTTCCTACCAGTAAAAGCAGTGAAATGTTAACATTCACTTTCTCGAATGGAGGTGTGGCCACAATGAGGACAAGTGGGACAGAACCAAAAATCAAATATTACGCTGAGATATGCGCCCCTCCTGGGAACAGGTGACTCTAACTTTAACAGTTTTATCAAAATTATGAAGTGTATAGAATGTAATGTTACTTAATCAAAATGTACTAATACATCTTCATTGGCTGGGGAAAAACATTGAGTAGCAATATAGTATGCTGGTAATCCACATAAATAAATACAGTAAAGTGGTGCTACAAATGATTTAGAGTGGCAAATGTAGTATGTATAAAGATGGACTGAAAGAATTTTACATAAACATGTTTTAAAGATGATAATAAATTACTAAGTTATCTATGTATTTTAGGATGTCTAACAATTTCTGTTTTATTATTCAAAGTAAAAAACAGTGTCGCAATGTGCCTTCTACTGTGTTATACAATATTATAAATATATATTTATGACATAAATGTAACAATTACTATATTTGATTGACATTAACACCAAAATAGAAGTTATTATCTATAAATAGATAATATTATAATTTTTTATACTATAAAGTGACAAACTGCACTCTCTTTATTTGGCCATCTGTTTATAAACTCCACACCGTCTCTTTGCAAACCTTTAACAGTACGCAGAGTTAGATATGACGAAGGTGCTGGCAGCTCCTGCCCATCACATCATAGAAAACACGGACACAGAGTATATACTGCATACTGTACAACAGAAAAGGTCTCCTAAACATTTCATCTCAGTAGCAGCATTTTGTTTTAGTCTTGTGTATTTTGTAATTGATTAAATTGTACATTTTTTACATTTGACATTGCATTTGTGTTATAATTAAAATAACACATAATTAAAAAATTATGTAAGCAACTCTGAGTGAAGACTTCATTTATTTATCATATTAGTATTGTGCATATTGTACAAAATGCAGTATAAAAGTATGAAAAGTTTATGTTTTGAAATAATGTCTCCCATAAACTTTTTTTTTTTGTTATAAATACAAATAATATGTTCTTCACAATCTAAAATATTTAAAACGCATTTCCTAAAATAGGTTTCTGTCATATTATTGAAAAGTATAATCAAAGTATTGGTTTGCCGCTTGTTATACTCAGAGTTCAGTGGCCTTACATCATGAAGTGGTATAAAAGCATTTCTTTCCTTTCTTTTTGTTTCATTCACTTTTGCTGAGTGCCCACATGTCAAAACGTGTGAGTTCCACCCCAGCAGACAACACACATACAGAAACAGCACAGGCACATTTTTACCATGACATGATGCACCACAGCTACGAACCTATAGTTAGAATGGAAACTGATGTAACTGGAAGAAGTGAAAAGAAAGTAACATGCCACACTGTCATAAAGAACATTACTATTTTAGCTTGACACCAAACATGTGATATTCTCCTGAAGAAGATGGCAGCTTGGCTTCACCCACTGCACTCACCTTTTTAAAGCTGCACAGGCTGGTCACCCCCCCCAACTTACCTGACTGCTACCACTGCCCTATACGATTACTTTTTCTTCCTGATGACTTGATTGTTGTATGTGGGCATAACATGCATTTGCATTTCCACTTATGTTAAATACAATGGCTACACATTTCTAGCCAACTCCAAATGTGGCCGGTGTGATCCATCACCAGATAGTCAAGTGCCATCCAATCATGATGCATGCTAATGAAAGTGTAAACACGTTTACTTTGCTTTACCTACAAGTTCTTGTCTGTGTCCAGACTGCCATGCTCACTTGATTTCATGCACCGACAGACTTTTTCACTCAGAGCTGATTTTAGTTTAGATTTCCTAACCTGCTAAAATGTCCAAAAAAAGAAAAGCTGATATAGAAAATCATTTTAAGAGAGATGTGAGGCAGAATGTATGATTGTGACTGTGTATCGTTTGTAAATAAAATATGGCAGTAGTTGATACATCCTTGTCTGTGTCAGTTATATAAAGTGTTATTTTTGAGTTTGACACACCTGATTTATACTGTGATGCATTTTTCCTATTGAAGCATCCCTAAGTAGAAATTCAAATAGCTGACAGTAACGTCCATAAGTTGCTCTATAGAGAAACTGCTGTTAGCTTTGTTTGAGTCAATATTCAGGATTATTTCTGCAGGCACAGCATGTCAACATACATGGCAACATAACTGCCAGTGTTATTTGGCCTAATTCAAGATGTACATTAGATAAATATTATATTAGAGTTAGACATTTTTTATCTTGATACCATGTATTGGTGTCAGGATTTAAATTTTCTTTTTTTTGTATTTTTTATGTTATTAATGTGCTTGTTGCTGTCTTTTATGTCATCATCATCACTATTTAGTAGTGGTTCCCAGGCACATGGGTGTCTCACATAGCACACAACATCATGGCCACCAGCTTATTTAAGTTTAATTTTGAAAGTCATCTGAACTTTGTTTGAAATCACAGAAAGACTTGTTAAGATAAAAATGCTAGTTTCTTAAGCAAATTCTTTTCTGACAGTTAGTTTTGGCTTTTTGCCTGTGTTTTGATTAAAAGATTTTTTCTTTTCCATTGTTTTTTATTTTTTTATTTTTTTTGGTCTGTTCAGCGTAAAGAAACCTATGTCTGACACTCCCCACCTTAAAACCCTAAACATAACTTGCTGTTGTATGGAAAAAGTAAACAGTCCCAGCAATTGGCCTATCAGAAACAGCACTGGTCATAATGACATTTTCAACCAAAATGGTGGTGAAGAAAAATAAATTGGAGATAAAGAGAGAAAAAAATACATAATATCAATCATGTGACATTAATTGTAGTGTCTTCCTTAAATAGTTGCCTGCCTGAAGTTTTGAAACTTTTTGATTATATGCTTTTTTTTTCAGAAGTAATCAATACATAAAGTAATTACACGTAAATTTTTCTTTCATTTACTTTTTAATTTCTTTCTTTTTCTTTTTCTTTTTCACAGTGATCCCGAGCAGCTAAAAACAGAGCTTAAGAACTTGGTGGATGCCATTGTGGAGGATTTCTTTGAACCAGAGAAAAATAATCTAACACCTCAGCCACAGTAGAGCACCATTACTTGAAGTTTATTACTTGAGTTTACTTAAATGGTTGTATTTTGAAAAAATTCAAGGCAGTGAATAATTATTTAGGTATAATAGTATGGATGCTTCTGTTTTTATATTTACATCAAGAATAGTCTTATACAACACATGGACCCAGAGCTGTTGAAAATGTTATACATTTATGGCTCTAACTGGAAGTATGAATTTCTTTTTAGTCTATTATAGATTCAGAACTGTAACCATTTAACTAAGTTGTCTATTAGTTTTATCTAAATATGCACTATAAAATAAAATTGTTAACATAATTATTTTATTTTAAAAAAGGTTTCAGTGTAGTAATATCACAATTGATATAAAATATTTTTAGTCTTGTCACTTAATTTGAATATGTCCAAATTTTAATATATTACTCCTTTGTTGTAGGCATTCTGATTTTACATTTTTGTTCCATTCAGTTCTTCAAACACCTAATTTAATTCCGCCATGGACTGTTCAAGTTATCGATGTCTGTATTCACATTGTGGACCTTGAAATAACCAAAAGAGTCAATTTACTCAAACAGAGTACTCTATAAATCTGTTTGCCTATTTAAGTAATAGCACTGACTTCTTGTTTTTATGAGAAGTTTAGTTTTCTTCAGTGACTGAACTACAGTACTTAAAACTATGTACATGATAACAGTATTTCAGAGCTCCTGATATATTTTATTTGCTAGATGATATGGTGGTTATTTTCGGTGTCTGAAATAATCGCATTCTACCACAAGTAGAACTGAGATAAATGAGATAAACCGTTTTCCTTGAATAGAGTGTAGTATTAAGAAAATTGTTTTTGTCCTGGGGCTTTTTTGGAATTTGCTGTTTGTTTTCTAAAATAGAACTGGTATGTGCTGTACAATGTACTGCACTCCATCCCCATTAATGGTCATTCCAAAACCTGTCTAATCCAAGGATCACACGGACCAAAACCTTCCAGCAGTACTGGCCACAGGACAGGAAGCCAGTCCATCACATACCAGGGTCAAACTAGCACACATTTTAGGGGATGTGAGAGGCAAACTGATGTAGGCACAGGGAGAATATACAAATTTAGCCTGCTGCCACCATGTTAAGACCCCCATATGGTTTCTGACTGATAGTTGCTCCTTTGAACTGCATTTGGATTTTGCATTCATTTTGAAGATGAAAACTCTCCTTTGGTGTAGTCTTTGATGAGATATTTGATTTCCAGTGCAAACACAAGATATGTTTATATGTTTTATATAGCATTTATGTTTATTGACTAGCTATGTGAATTCATCTTTAGAAATTTTATTTATTAAATACTTTTTGCTGCTAATTTTATGCAATAATTCAAAATGCACTGGCAAATTTATACAAGCATATATTTTTTAGAATTCTTTTAAACTACAGTAGCTCATACCTTTATCATTCATTGAAACTTTATGTGAATGCTGTATATGACATATTTTAATATATTCACATTCTGTCCATAAAATGCTACAATTGTATACTAGTGTGTAATTTTGTGTTTTCTTCTTTTTGTTATTTAAATTGTATAGTCTATGGTAAAAGTAACAGTCAGAGATGAGCACAAGTTATGCCAGTATGCATTTCCACTATTCGGTCAATTAAAATAAAAAGAGAGCCTATGTACAGAGTTCATTTGGAGCAGCAGAACGAGAAACATTGTTTCTAAAGGAAATGAAAACCATAACTGACAACCAACCAACCAGAAAGAGGCAGCTGTAGATTAGAAAGGACTGTCATTAATAATGAACAACAGAAGGGAGGCTACTGGTGGCATGCAGAATATGTGAAGGAATGTTGAAATCTGAGAATTTTGGCTGAAATATCAACAAAGCTCCTGTTAAATTGTTAACACCTACACAAGCATTACTACAGGGAAGAACAGTGAATGTTGAATTACAGGAAAATATCATAGAGGGTGGGAAAGAAGATATTCAGCAAAGGGATTAGATACAAAGTGACCTAAAGCTTGTGTGTTAGAATTGTCAGTCATTTCCGAAACCTGCTTCTTCTAATATAACGATTGTAGAGTGAGCCAGAGGCATTATTGGCATTATCAGTTACAAGGCATACATTATTTTTCTTGTGTAACACATGCAGACTTGGAGCACATGAATATATTTAAGACTACAATACTATAAGAGTCATGTTGCTGTAAATATACATATCTAGTTTGAGACATGCCCGGACACCACCAGTCGGAAACCACATCTTTATAAACATACACGTTTTATTATGCAAAAAAACACAGTCCCGAACACAACACACAGTGCTCCCAGCACCAATCACTCCTTTTCCGGGCTTCAAACTTAATGTCCGTGACCGCCTTTCCTCTCCTTATGGGAGCTTCGTCCTGCTCCCACTCCCGACTCAAGCTCCCTGATTGTAGGGAGGCGGCCCCTTTTATTTCCACCCAGATGTGCTCCAGGTGCCTGATGATGTTCTTCCGGCAGCACTTCCTGGTGTGGCGGAAGTGCTGCCCTTTGCACCGGAAGCACTCTGGGCGTCCCCGGAAGGATCTTCCTCCATCTTTCCGGGTGTGGCAGAAGTAAATGTTTCCCGGATTCCACAAGGCTTGAGGCTCCCCCTGGCGGTGGCCACGCATCCCAACAGGTTGAAACTTCTTTACTCCTCTCCCGTGTTCCTCTCCTGATCCAGGGCGGTTTCCCCCTTGTGGCCCAGAAGATACAAATGCCACCTTCCGGTCCTTCCAGGCATCCCGGCTGGGTAAGAACCCCAGCCATCTGTGACACTAGGCATATATACGGTCAGTCCTGTAAGTGATGCTAATATAAATTACTGGTAACAAAAGGTCATTTGTGCACTTGTTAGTGTTGTATCTGTACTATGGCCAGGCACATTTTTACACACCTGGAGATGCCACCCAACCTAACCTGGCCATCTGTGGGTTAGGGGAGGACCACCCAAGTATCTCGAGTGAACCAGTAGGACAGTCAGGCCTGCTTCACACAGACAGGCCAAGTTTGGAACATAGGACTCTGGAGTTGTGTGTCTTCATGCTGGACTTGAACATTTCCTTAGCACAAGCTAGATAAAATGGACTTTAATTATCTTATTTGCCTCCTTTGGCTATGTAATTGTCCACTTTTTTTCTCCTCTTTAAGATCTTACGAAATGATAGATAACACAGCCTTTACTTTTGGATTGAACATAATCCTTTCAAATACGTTACACTGAATACTAAAAATACAGAATCATATTTACAGAAGGCACTTCTTACTTTGTAATTCTGGATATCTCCTATGGAGGAAAACATAATGGCAAACTGCTCCAAACTAGTTAATAGTGTCCTGCTGCCTCCTTCTGCATTTTAGATTTAATGCTTTAACATTGTGAGTTACCTTTTTATATAATGTATTCTCATCTAAAGTGAGCTAAATGCACTAAAACTATCCATAATAATTGGACTTTCTGACCAATTTGTGATAAAGAGCTTTGAGAAACTGGTACTGGGACACATTAAACCAGATAGTATTATGCACTTCATACCATCCTGAAAAATCTGGATAGTAAAAACTGCTATGCCAAAGTCTTCTTTATAGACTACAGTTCTCCCTTTAACGCTGTTGTACCATCAAAGTCAACCACCAGCTTCCTTGATTTATTGTTTAGTGCCACCCTCCGCAACTGCATTTTGAACTTCCTAACCAGCAGAACTCCACATGTATGGACTGGCACCATCACATCCTCCATGCTAACCCTTAACACCGACACTCCACAGAGTAATGTGCACATGCACTCTTCTGTTCTTCTTGTTCACCACTGACTGTGTGGCCAGACACAGCTTCAACTCCATCATCATGATGACACCACAATCATGAGACATCTTGTAGAGAACAGGTCCACGTGCTGATTCAGTAGTGTCGGGACAACAAGTTAATGTCTTAATGTCTACAAAACCAAAGTGCTCTGGAGGAAGGCCACACTACCATCTGCATTTGACAGAAGCTATGCAAAAGGTGAGCATCTTTACATTACTTGGGGTCAATACTTTTTTTTTTTCTTTCTTTATTTCGCCTTATACAATTTCTCGTATTAGGAATTTGTTAGTTTTTGCATACTCCTTGGGGTCAGAGTGCATGGCCAGCCATTGTACAGCACCCCTGGAGCAACTGAAGGTTAAGGGCCTTGCTCAAAGGCCCAGCAGAGTAGGATCTCCTTTGGTAGTGATGGGGATTTGAACTGGCAACCTTTGGGATACCAGCGCAGATCCTTAGCCTCAGAGCCACCACTCCGCCCAATAGTATGTACACTCTTCAGTGGGCAGAAAACATCTTCAATTGGGATGGCTCGCAAATGCCTCTACTTGTTTAGAAGGCTTGGATGGCTCAATCTATGTTCATCAGCTTCCTTAGGTGCACTTCCTATCTATCCTAACCTTGGTATGGTGCCTGCTTTATTTAGAATGATGAAATTCGCTCAGAATATTACCGGTACTCACATATTTTAAAGATCTCTGCCATCCTGAATAGTCACTTTAGTGCTCCCATCTTTGCATTCTGAGACATTTTTTATCCTGAGGTCATAATGCTACTCAATAGTTGCTTATACTGATGTTACATGAGTGTACAAGATGTGTGTTTCTTGTCTGATTTTGTATTCAATGTATGGTGCTGTATGTCTGTTGTTCATCTATTGGAAATAAAAAGAGGCACAGGCAGGTTTCGGTAAACTATACTGACAGAAAACGATCTCAAACCTGTTTTCTCTCGCAACTCTCACAATATCAATGGGGAGTAGACCTCCTGGTCTTTGTGTCAATAGCCTCTTTCAGTTCCAAAACATTGAATACACAGCTTCCATGAGTGAATCTGTTCATTTTCAGATTTGCTTTTATTTTTGACTCTTCTGAACATTACTGCCTTTCCTACCCAGACATTATTTCCCCACTTGCCAAGCATGATGTTGGGTTTCATCTGATCTAAACTGATTAATTTTGGCTAATTGCAGTTTATGGTCTATGCAGTAATCTTAACCAGTATCAGCAATCTTTAGCCCTGCCTTCTTGATGGTCTAATTGCTGTTGTACGTTGGGGACCACCACTTGATCTCACTGTATCAACAATCCACTCCTTTAATTGATTTTCTGTTAACAAGAGGGTGTTGTTCATTTTATATTTGAATGGGAAGATTTAACCAACTTTGGAAAAAAACATAAGGACAGTGGTCCTCAAAGATGGAACCTGTACTCATGTAAAGCATCAAGGAGTAGGAGGTAAAAATGGCAAAACTGGGAAGACTGTGAAAATTTGGGATCAATAAGTTTTATTTTTTGAGAAAAGGTTGAGCGTTAAACTCTTAAGTCAAAAAGTTGCTTAGCCAAAGTTCTAATACTACATGCATACAGTATGAGGATATTCACAGTACTGGAGATAGCAGAATATGTGGGGCTGACTTCTACATCTTTGCCTCTGAAGACATCACCTGCCATGACTCCTGGTAAATGACCTCTAGCAACTCTTTAGCAACATGGTGGTGTGGAGAAATTCAAAACACTGTGATTAAATAAATAAGGTTTAAATCAATAGACAGTATTCTGAATTCTTAGTATTTAAAAACCACCATAAAAAGTATGACTAGAGTCCTCCACAAAACATATTTACTTTAGTATAAGCAGAAGGGTATGTCGGGCTAGTTAGTCAATGTACTACTGTGTTTCTGTTTTGGTAACAATTTAGATTACTGCAAAAATGTGTCTATTACACATTAGCTGTTACGTAACAAGACTATAAAAAAGGTTTTTTTTGGTTTTCATAACATTTATAAAACATCAGTAGACTGCAGTGTGGCATATAGATGGTAAAATGATTTGTTAATATCAAAAGAAATGTCTCTGTGAAGTCACCTTAGAGCACTCAAAAGTGAAGCTTTCTTAGTGGGTGCTTTATAAGTGTTATGAAGACCAAAAGAAGTATTTTGGTAACACCTTCTTATATATAAACGTCAATGTGTGGAAGTGTGTGTGTCTGTCTGGCCCGGAAGTGAGAGGTGGAGTCAGGGTACGGGCTTCACCTCCGAGAAAATGGAAATCTCGCTTAGCCGCTAATAACACAAGTGGGGTGAGCACATCAGCAAAACAAAACTTCAGAAGAAAGACAATGTTGCTTATCCGCTAATATTGGCAAAACCGTATCCCTTTTACTTGTCCTCCCGCCGCTAATACACAAGCGAGGCGAGCACGTCGGCAAAACGAATCCTCCTAGAAGAGAGATGCCCAGAGTAGTTCCTTTCAATTACCTGACATCTCTACATTTCAGGTTTTTTCCTGACGATTTCAATAGTTTCTAGGACCCCAGGCTTTTTACAGCATGGACTTGTACGGCTAGTATTACATAATAGTAAATGTGCAACAGGTTCATTTTTGCAGTATCTGAACTAAAGGGTTACATTTTCTTTTTCTGGAGTTAGAGTATTGAACATGAATTAAAAATAAAAGAAGCCAGTGTAGTCTTCATAGCCGAATGGGTGTGTTGTCAGTATATTCAGTTTCAGTGTTCTACAGTGGTGCTTGAAAGTTTGTGAACCCTTTAGAATTTTCTATATTTCTGCATAAATATGACCTAAAACATCAGATTTTCACTCAAGTCCTAAAAGTAGATAAAGAGAAACCAGTTAAACAAATGAGACAGAAATATTATACTTGGTCATTTATTTATTAAGGAAAATGATCGAATATTACATATTTGTGAGTGGCAAAAGTATGTGAACCTTTGCTTTCAGTATCTGGTGTGACCCCCCTTTGCAGCAATAACTGCAACTGCGTTTCCGGTAACTTTTGATCATTCCTGCACACCGGCTTGGAGGAATTTTAGCCCATTCCTCCATACAGAACCGCTTCAACTCTGGGATGTTGGTGGGTTTCCTCACATTAACTGCTCGCTTCAGGTCCTTCCACAACATTTCGATTGGATTAAGGTCAGGACTTTGACTTGGCCATTCCAAAACATTAACTTTATTCTTCTTTAACCATTCTTTGGTAGAACGACTTGTGTGCTTAGGGTCATTGTCTTGATGCATGACCCACCTTCTCTTGAGATTCAGTTCATGGACAGATGTCCTGACATTTTCCTTTAGAATTCTCTGATATAATTCAGAATTCATTGTTCCATCAATGAAGGCAAGCCGTCCTGGCCCAGATGCAGCAAAACGGGGCCAAACCATGATACTACCACCACCATGTTTCACAGATGGGATAAGGTTCTTATGTGTTTTCCTTTCTCCAAACATAAACTTTTCATTTAAACCAAAAAGTTCTCTTTTGGTCTCATCCGTCCACAAAACATTCTTCCAATAGCCTTCTGGTTTGTCCACGTGATCTTTAGCAAACTACAGACAAGCAGCAATGTTTTTTTTGGAGAGCAGTGGCTTTCTCCTTGCAACCCTGCCATGCACACCATTGTTGTGTTCTCCTGATGGTAGACTCATGAACATGAACATTAGCCAATGTGAGAGAGGCCTTCAGTTGCTTAGAAGTTACCCTGGGGTCCTTTGTGACCTCGTTGACTATTACACGCCTTGCTCTTGGAGTGATCTTTGTTGGTCGACCACTCCTGGGGAGGGTAACAATGATCTTGAATTTCCTCCATTTGTACACAATCTGTCTGACTGTGGATTGCTGGTTTTGTAACCTTTTCCAGCCTGATGAGCATCAACAACTCTTTTTCTGAGGTCCTCAGAAATCTCCTTTGTTCGTGCCATGATACACTTCCACAAACGGGTTGTGAAGAGCAGACTTTGATAGATCCTTGTTCTTTAAATAACACAGGGTGTCCACTCACACCTGATTGTCATCCCATTGATTGAAAACACCTGACTCGAATTTCACCCTTAAACTAACTGCTAGTCCTAGAGGTTCACATACTTTTGCCACTCACAAATATGTAATATTCGATCATTTTCCTCAATAAATAAATGACCAAGTATAATATTTTTGTCTCATTTGTTTAACTGGTTTCTCTTTATCTTCTTTTAGGACTTGAGTGAAAATCTGATGATGTTTTAGGTCATATTTATGCAGAAATATAGAAAATTCTAAAAGGTTCACAAACTTTCAAGCACAACTGTACTCCATTTTTGTAATGTGGTTATGGTTTCATTCTAAGCATGTATAGCATGACAGTACAAAAACAAAGTAACACGTTTTCCTATTCAAACTAAAGGTGAGTTTAAATTTGGTTCTCTTTCTAAAATACAACATAGAGACTTTCTTTTTTTGATACACAAGTCACACAATGGGAACAAGAAGTGATGTTCTACTTATATTTAGGATGAAATGTGCAGAGATTAAGAAAGTGAGTGTATTCAGGATAGTTTATTAAGTTTTCAATAAACAGTTTATTCCTGCATTACATAATACAATTGTGCCATCTCGGCAATCAAGACCATTAGGACTCTGAGCATTACTAATAGTCTTTTGTTTACCTGCAAAGTGTTCACATGGCTACATGGAATTTTTTGATTATATTTTTCCTAAAGTAGAGGCCTGAGTTGCCTCAAAAGGCTGCATATTGTAATCTTTTTAGTTAGCCAATAAAAGGTGTTGTTCTGCTTGAATTCTCATTATAAGGTGTTCACTTGAAACTGTAATTTGTGTAATTCTGTATTTTTGAGGTGGGAGCCCTCAACTCTTTATGGTAACTATTATTTTAAAAGTAGTATGTTGTATTCACACCTATGAATATGTAGCAATGATTGCTCCTGCACATGTTGGAGTGCTTTAACATGAACGTATGTGGGTTTAAACAGGTTTATGTTTTTCTTCTAGTCTGCAGTAGTCCACAGCTGGTATTTCAAGGCCCCATTTTGTCCTTTAAGGAATGGCATTTTTCCTGCCACTCTCCCTGTCAAACCAGCAGCACTAAGTCTCCTCTTCACAGTAGAAGAGGCAAGAGACTTGTTTTTTTCATTGTGCCGCGTATTATGCAAGCTGGTGAACCTTTAGAAACTTGTCTTCTGATTGGGACTTTTGAGTCTGCCAGATCTCTTCCTATCAGAGTTTCCTCCAGTTTCTAATTGCCTTTGGATTGTGTAGGACACTGTATTCACAGACACTTTTTGTCTGCAGTTTGTCTAAATGAAAAGCCTGCACTTCTAAGGGTAATAATACTCTGCTGCATTTCATTTCTTAATTGCAATTTTCTTGCCATTACCACTGGAATTTATAACTTTCTACAGTGTGCCATGGTCCAAGTAGTACTTCAGAGGGTGTAGTGACACAGTCTGTCCCAACTCTGCTTTAAGACAGACAGAGGGTTTTGAAGTAATCAACAGAAGTTGGAACACCTGTGCAAATAGTCTGCTTAAACTTACAAGGCTTAATTTATTCTAATAGCTGCTGAACACTTGTAGGTTGTAACTTATTAGTTGTTCCATGAAGAAGGCTCATTTAATATTCTGAACTTCCATTTTTTTCAGTTTTTACTAACTTAAACTTTAAATTTAAACCCTGGAAGTTTACTGCTTACCTTTTCACCACTTTAGGTCATTCTTTGTATTTCAGATAATTACATTTGAAGAAAAACGGAGGTGTTCTAAAACTTTTGACCAGTATAGTATATGTATTTGTATATGTATATATTTATATTATTTAATCTAACCTGTGCAACGTATGCATTATGATTGGGGCATTATAATGAAATAGAAGGTGGATGGTCAACTAATTTCCTTATCGTCTTCCCTGACTGGCCAAACTGATATATCATTTACAGATTATAGAGGGCTTTTGACATCTTCAACATCATAAAAAATTGTGTGCATGATTTTGTCATTCGGCACAGTGGGTAGCACTGCTGCCTCACAGTTAGGAGACCTGGGTTCACTTCCTGGGTCCTCCCTGCGTGGAGTTTGCATGTTCTCACTGTGTCTGAGTGGGTTTTCTCCGGGTACTCCGGTTTCCTCCCACAGTCCAAAGACATGCAGGTTAGGTGGATTGGTGATCCTAAATTGTCCCTAGTGTGTGTGTGTGTGTGTGCCCTGCGGTGGGCTGGTGCCCTGCCCAGGGATTTGTTCCTGCCTTGTGCTCTGGGATTGGCTCCAGCAGACCCCGGTGACTCTGTGTTAGGCTATAGCGGGATGGATAATGGATTTTGTAATTACTCACTCAGACTTTAAATGTCTTTGGTGTTAGAGGATCTCCATGTTTTAGTTGTTTCAATTATTGTATGGATATCAGACTAATAGTAACAGATCCAAGAGTTATCCCCAGGTGCTGTATGAAATGTTTCCTAAATTACTCCCAGTCGAAATTCTCTAACTCGAGGTTCTAATTGAAACATCAGATACATTGTGTTATGTCACTGAACTGAGTGAGGATTTAAGGGAGAATCGGGAGATAGATGTTTAAACTGGGAGATCAATGGCGAAAACAAGATACAAAACTTATGGTCAAATATTTTAAACCAGAAGGTCACTTTTAAAATGAAAATTCTTCAGCAAAGACCATTTAGAAAAGGGTTTTGTACCGACAGCTTGGATGACCTTTTAACCCCTTGTGTCATTACCTAAAGGCCACAACCACCAAGGACACACCACTCACAATGTGTGACACTGCCCTGACAACGGCAGCAAAAAAATGGCCGTAAATAAAAGAGTTCATGTAAAGTAAACGGGAATTAAAAAATAAACATCAGAGTCAAAATATGCAACCCAAACAAATCCTTGCAAACGAGTGCCAGGTCTCTAGAAACTATGGAGAAAAGCATATAAAAATATGAATATAAACTAAATCATACTGCATTAATGTTTCTTTTTAAGAGTCAACTGGCACAAAAGCTGTTCATGTTTAACTGTTCATGAAGGACTGGCGAGCCATAACTAAACCCTGAACTGTCTGTGGTTTCATGCACCATCCTCTTTGACCGCTTGATCCAATGAGGCAACAGTTTCTACTGTACTTGATGTAGCAGGCTGGTCACATCTTACGGCATCTTTGAGAGACCCCCTGCTGTTATGGAAAGCAACAACCGCTCTCTTGACTGCAGCACATGATGACGACTGGTCCTTGTCTGCGTTGACCGGGCATATATTACTGCATTAAATTTCATGATAGCAAGATACTTGTTTTTGCAGTTTTCAGCATCCACAACTGCATGGCTCTGAAACAAGAAATATTCTATACACTATAAACGCCTCAGCCTTATAATGCACAAATTTGTACGCGGGATATATTTGTTGGCCAAATTATTTAAAATTTCCAAATTGTTGGAAAATCAGCACTGGAGGATACCTTTGTCTATAGTTAGAAAAGTTGGTCAATGCATTTGTTATAATATTATGTTACAATATTATCCATCCATCCAGTTTCCAAATGCACTTGTCCAGAGCGGTGTCGCCGATCAATATCATAACCATGCTAATACCCCAAGGTTGCTTGGTTCAGTTTTAAAAGCTTCTACATATTCAATATTCTCATTAAAATTTTACTTAAGTGAGTGGGAAATAGTTTTGATTTTACTTGAAATGTCACTAGCTGCATATTTCATGTGATTGTGACTTTCTCGATAACTGCTTATTCACTAAATGTTTATAAAAGTTGGTAATACTGTGCTTTGTTTAAAAATATTAACGAATGTACAGGTATTTTTATAGAGAGAAATACCAAATGATGACTGTAGTTAAATTATTTGGATCAGTTTTTCAGTTGTATAAATTGTTGATAAACTCAAATACGGCAAGGGTTTTTAAACTTTTTAATCAGATGACCTAAATTAGAAGATCGGGACCATAATGTGACCCAAGAAGAGGATTATTATCATAATGACTACAGAGTCAACAACAGACAAATAATAATGGCCATATAATTAAAGTAAATGTTTTTGTTTCCTTTCAAGCATCTTTTCTCCCTTGAATAGTACGTATTGTTAAACCAGTACTCTGTTTATTCATATTCCAAATGTGTTTATTCAGTGCAGGGTGATGGGGAAGCTGGAGTCTATCCCAGCAACCAAAGGGTGCAAGGCAGGAATGATCCCTGGACAGGATGCCATCCCATCACAGGGTGAACACACACACACACACACACAGTAAAGCCAAATTAGCACCACCAATCCACCTAACAAGTGTGTCTGGACTGTGGGAGAAAACTGGAGCACCAGGAGGAAACTCCCATGTACATGGGGAGAACATGCAAACTCCACACAGCGAGCACCCGGGGCTTCAACCTAAAAGAGCTTTTATCATTCAAAACAGGAACAGATTTCTGAGGGGTATCACTGCCACTGGAAGTGCTTAGTTTAAATTCATTAAAGTTGAAAGGGAGCATTTCTTGGGATGTGATGTGAGGATGAGATGATTTTTGGCAGTATAAAGGCCATTTAACAACAACAACAACAACATTTATTTATATAGCACATTTTCATACAAAAAAATGTAGCTCAAAGTGCTTTACATAATGAAGAATAGAAAAATAAGAGACACATTAAGAAAATAAAATAAGTCAACATTAATTAACATAGAATAAGTGTAAGGTCCAATGGCCAGGGGGGACAGAAAAAACAAAAAAAAAACTCCAGACGGCCGGAGAAAAAAAATAAAATCTGCAGGGATTCCAGGCCATGAGACCGCCCAGTCCCCTCTGGGCAATCTACCTAACATAAATGAAACAGTCCTCTTTGTATTTATGGTTTTCACGGAAGGACTTGATGATGATCACGTGGACTTCTGGCTTTTAGTCCATCAATGCTGGGACATCATGGTGCTTTGAGTAAGTTGGTGGTGGCGCAGGCCGCCACCACAGAAAAACCGGAAAAAGAAACAGAAGAGAGAGTAGGGGTCAGTACGGATTTTAGTGCCACCATGAATAGTTATTATAATGAATTGAACATACAGAGTATCAGGATTAAGATAAAGTGAAGTTATGAAAAGGCCATGTTAAAGTAATGTGTTTTCAGCAGAGTTTTAAAGTGCTCCACTGTATTAGCCTGGCGAATTCCTATTGGCAGGCTATTCCAGATTTTAGGTGCATAGCAGCAGAAGGCCGCCTCACCACTTCTTTTAAGTTTAGCTTTTGGAATTCTAAGGAGACACTCATTTGAGGATCTAAGATTACGATTTGGAATATAAGGTGTCAGACATTCCGATATATAAGATGGAGCGAGATTATTTAAGGCTTTGTAGACTATAAGCAGAATTTTAAAGTCAATTCTGAAAGACACAGGTAACCAGTGTAGTGACATTAAGACTGGAGAGATGTGTTCGGATTTTCTTTTCCTAGTTAGGATTCTAGCAGCTGCATTCTGCACTCGTTGCAAATGATTTATGTCTTTTTTGGGTAGTCCTGAGAGGAGTGCATTACAGTAATCTAATCGACTAAAAACAAAAGCGTGAATTAATTTCTCAGCATCTTTCAATGATATAAGAGGTCTAACTTTTGCTATATTTCTTAAGTGAAAAAATGCTGTCCTAGTGGTCTGAAGAATATGTGATTTAAAATTCAGGTTACAGTCAACGGTTACCCCTAAGTTTTTTACTTCGGTCTTAACTTCTAATCCTAATGCGTCAAGATTATTTTTGATAACCTCACTTAATCCGTTTTTGCCAATCAATACAATTTCAGTTTTCTCTTTATTTAACTTGAGAAAATTACTATTCATCCATTCAGAAATACCAGTAAGACATTGTGTTATTGATTCGAGAGAGCCGGTGTCATCAGGTGCTACTGATAAGTACAGCTGTGTGTCATCAGCATAGCTGTGGTAGCTCACGTTGTAACTTGAGATAATCTGACCTAACGGAAGCATATAGATTGAGAAAAGAAGCGGACCCAGGATAGAGCCTTGTGGAACCCCATATAGAATATCATGCGTCTTTGAGTTGTGATTACCACAATTAACAAAGAATTTTCTCCCTGCCAGGTAGGGAGAAACTCTGTTACTTACCTCATGGCACTAATTAAGGAATGAAGCAGTTAAGGTAAATAAGCTGCATCAACAAATTACTTTTTTATTTTTCAAATGAGCTCCACTATTAACAATACATTTTTCTAGTTGACTTTGTATACTCCCGTGGATAAGTCGGGACTTGATTTTATCGTATAATTTCTGGTTTTCTGTAATGTCGGTCATATAAGTCAAATGGGGAAAACTCACACTATTAGTCCAAGAGATTATGATATGCTAATGCCCACCTGAGAGAGTAACCACAGAGCACACTGCCCTTTTTTTTTCCATATGGGTGTGGCAATGCGCTGTATCAGCTCATGCTCCTAACGTCTCTCTATTTCGCCCGAATACCCAAACTATTCCGAAGTGATGTTTGCACTGTTTTGTGTTTTTTGTATCTCACACCCTCATACCCCTTTATCGTGAGAGCATCCCTTATCTACGATGGAGCGTTCGATTAGAAGAAAATATAAGGCTGGTTTTAAATTAAACATTGTTGAAGTAGCGATAGAAATTGGTAACTGTGCTGCTGCAAAAATTTCGATGTGTCTGAAAAACTAGTGTGAGATTGGAGGAGGCAAGAAAATGTAAAAAAAAAAATAAAATGTAAGTGTCGCATTTTTGAATGGATGTATAAGTCGGGATTTACTTTTATGATAGATTTTTCGGGTTTCAAGACCTGACTTGTACATGAGTATATACGGTAGTTTCAAATACTGGGATTTCCATTTAACAGTTCCAATAACTGAATAAAAATGCCAAATCATTCCTAAAAAATTAAATACACTATATGTACTTTATATTGATATAGGATAAATCTTGCAGTATAATTCAGTGAGCAGTCCAGTTTGAAATATTTAACTCTACTGACTAACATCGTGTTGAATGTCTATCGCTTGTCTCACCCTTTTAATATTTTCTGGTGTTCTTACAATTCTCAGCAGTCTAACAAACATGTCTTTCACACTACCAGTAAACTGATATTTACCAAATTGCTTTAAAATAGTGTGGCAAGAAACAATTCTTCCACACCAAGTCATGCTAAATTTAATCCAAATTCGTCTTTTCACTAGATTTAGAGTCAGTGTATGCTGTAAACAAGAACACGTAATGAGGGACCTACCAGTTGTCCAATGACCATTGAAAGCAGTGCTGCTACATTATATATAGTGTAGTAACCTCACTCTTTTGACTCACCCCTCAGAAAACCCTGAAAATCGTCACATTCTTGAGCCACATCTTTTATTTTCATTTTGTCATTTCAAACTAGTGTCGTGGTCCCATCACCTACAAGCTTATCTGTCCTTTGTTTTATGTGTCTTTGCTGTCAGTCTTCTCAGTTTGTGTCACTGATTGTGAGGTGGGGGGTGGCAATACTTCTTATATTTTAGTGTCACAGAAATGAAAGCTCTCCATGATGTGTCAATAGCATTGTTTCATATACTGCACTGCCACAAACAGTAGGATAAATAGCGGCTGGTGTATCACTCGATACAGAATTCACACTTGGGCAGACTTGGTTAATTTTTCCACACAATTATGTTGCAACCCATCATAGACATGTCCGCAACTCACAAATTAAGAAACACTGATTTACAGATTTTTTTTTTCATCTGAATAATTTTTACACATAATTTTCTTTTTTTGGGGTGTTTTTTTAGGGTTTAACAGGAAAGGGAACCTTCATGATTATCTCTTTGAATAATACCAGAGAGACAGTGTGCTTAACATAATAAAGAAAAACAATGTGCACAAAATCGTGGTGTTTCGCAACCAGCAAAATTCACACAATTAACACTTGGAGAAATGTGTTTAACCTGTGTCTTGAAGTGTCTTCATCTGGTAATTCTGCAAGTGTCAGCCTGAAGTTCTCAAGTAAAAAAAAAAAAAATTCTGTCATGTGCAGACAGTTTGATGAGCCTTCGGGCATGTGCTGTGGTTGTTCTGGTAGTGCACTGCCCGCTATGGCAATTTTGATGATAGTCTAGTCTTGGCAAATTCAATCCTAAAGATACATCGGATACAGAAATTATACTTGGTACATATCTCAATGATGCATGCATATCCAATCTGCACTGGTCAAGGAACAGGAAAGAGGGGCTGGCAGGAAATGCAAGGGTCAAAAATGATCTGTGGGTTGTCTGTAACCATTCTCACAATCCTGTGCATATGCCGCTCCTGTATTTTTCTTGGCCTGCCAGACCAGCAACTGTGCCTGTGGCCTTCCATTTCCTGATTACATTCCTTACAGTTGAAACTGACAGTTTAAACTTCTGAGATAGCTTTTTGTAGCCTTCCCCTAAACCATGATACTGAACAATCTTTGTTTTCAGATCTTTTGAGAATTGCTTTGAGGATCCCATGCTGTCACTCTTCAGAGGAGAGTCAAAGGGAAGCACAACTTGCAACTGACCACCTAAAATACTTTTTCTCATGATTGGACACACCCATCTATGAAGTTCAAGGCTTAACGAGCTAATCCAACCAATTTGGTGTTGCAAGTTATCAGTATTGAGCAGTTACATGCATTCAAATCAGCAAAATTACAAGGGTACCCAAATTTTTGCATACCCAGTTTTTCACATTTGATTTAATTTCATACAACTAAATACTGCTTCACTAAAAATCTTTGTTCGGAAAACACCCCAGTACTCAGATGTTCCTAGGAAATGAAATACATACCACTGTTACCTTTTTGTTGAAAGTAGAGTAAATTATTATGCAGGCTGAGAGGGATTCACAAACTTTTTCATATGACTGTAGATAGATAGATAGACTCGAAATGAGTCAGAAAATACTGGTGGCATTAGTTGATTGGAGGAGGTAATAAACCTCTACATATTAAGGGTCAGTTAGAAAAAAGTATGCTTGTTTGTCAAATTTCTTATGTTCTTTGTTCGTAAGACAATTGTGTTTGTTTAGATACAATCACTTGTGTAAAGTTAGATCTTCTAGAAAGAAATAATTGAATATGTTTCCTTTTTACTAGTTTTTTTTTTCTAGCATAGAAAAAATGGCACATAAAATGGTGAATTTCTGTGCTTTGTTGTAAAAAATGACAATGATGAGCATTTCATTTTAGGAATTTAATAATATTAAGGAGCGGGTAAAGGCTCTGAATATTTTTGTAGGGTACTGTAACATGAATAGAATCTATGAAAAATTGCGGTTCTGGCAAGCAGGTGCATTAGTTGAAAGAAAGCACAAGTTGAGAGTTTAAACTAGACAGGCTAAACTCAGATTACAAAACAGGAAGCCATACTTGTAACTGAAAGGCACTTGAAGTGCCCTTGCAGGTAAGCAGCAGCCAGACAGCATTTTGCTATATCCACTTGAAGAATGTCACATAAGGAAATACAGTGCAGGCACTAAAGCACAAGTGTCTGGGTGTGGATAGATAAAAATATTCCCCAGAACCCTTTGGTTGTTCTAGGCGGCACATGAACAGATGGTATCAGATACTCTAGCCTTTCAACTGTCTGCTGAGACTTAGGGATATATGAGTATATGGGGGCACCACAGGGAGCCTTAGACCGACAAGCCCAGGATCTTCAGAAGGAGTAGAACGTTTGGAGTTTGCCCAGAAAGTAGCCCCATGTTGAGGTCTAAAGGCTACTCCATTCAAGTGACTCACTAAGTGTGAACATGGAAGGACAGTTTAGGGAATCACTTGACTGGCCTGGTTGTAGGAAAATCAGAGAAGGCTTGTAACTGGTTGGTAGGCATGTGGGTGAACCACCCCACAAGATAGGGAGTGACTTTGATTTGTTTTATATTTTATTTACTAGCTGGCCCGATATACAGTTTTGTTATAATTCCAGGTACATTAAGAATGTATTTCTCTACAATTTTTTTTCTCTCAACTTCTAATTGTGTTTTTTGGATTTTTTGACTATGGAGATGTAAGTTTCAATATTGTTTTTCTTCTTTTTTGTGATTTGGAGTTCCATACATGGCAAAATAGTGTGTGAGGACAGGATTTTCACTGACTCACCAAAACTCAGCCAGTCCTCAATTACTATTTGTCGGCTTCACCCAGAGCTGGCCTAGAAATAGGGAGATGGCAAAAACAACTATATTAATCAGAAACTAAAACTAAATCCCCACAAGGGAAGGATAATTACAAACTCTGGTTTGTATTAATAGGGCAAACAAAGTCATTTTTATAAATAAAAAGATTCACTTACCAAAAATCTAAATCCTTTAAACTGGGCAAAAAAGGGAAAATCAAGCACAGAAAACCGAATACCCACTGATACTCCACTCAGAAAACAAAATGCTTGACTGCTAAATCCTACATCTGGCTGGAAAATAAACTCTGACATCTGGGTGGCCCTGCCTCTTGGGGAACCAGCCACAAAAAACAAGGAACATAGGCACATTTATAAAGACAGTACATAATAGAAAATACATAAAAATAAGACATAATAACTCAAAAATCACAATAGCACATACATTTAAACTGAAACCTAGCAATGCCTAATTGTATGTTTAACAAAGTCCATGTTTATTTTTTTTTTATTAGATATTTACTATGTAGCCATTTTGTTGTAAAATTTTTATAAGGCAACTATCTGTTGCTAGCAGTGTCGCCCCAGAGATCAGACAACATGACATCATAAACACAACAGCATTAAATCCATTGTCAAAGAATCGGGGTCAACCAAAGCCATCCAAAAAAACATGTGCTGATACTCTCAGTTAGTACTCTAGGCATTCTAACCTACTGCTGTGTTTTTTTACTTTGATTCTTGTTAAGTGTTTTTGTTTTGTTGCCACTGATTATTGTCCTCCTGGTGTTGACTGTTGCTAGCCATCCTGACTATATTTATCTCCTGATCCTATTTAGCCTCCTTACTGTTATGTTTATCCCTGGAAAAACAAGCCAAAAAATGTTACATTTTTTTCAACAAGAACAGAAATATGTAAACAACAAAATGTCAGCATAAAAGGTATGTCGTATCCAGTGCTGTAGTGATGCAGGTTTAGTATACGTCTTTTGTGTGATACGTTATGAAACAGTCACCCACGCATAGCTCAATGTTGCAACTGGGACAGAAGAAGTGTGTTTCTTTCGGCATTTTTCTTAGATTTTTTTTTCTGTTGTTTGCGCATAAGATGGATGGAATATCAGTGCCTGATCTGCATGATCGACGTGCCCCTTGTGTTATTGTAGGCTACCACAGCGCAAGGCTATGAGTGAATAGCTGCTGCATTGTGAACAGTGCTTAGAAGGCTAAAGTCTTTCTTGTCCTTCTACATGATCACAATCATTTTGCCCTTTTTTTGCCACGGAGCTACTTGCACCACATTGAGCCTTCACTGGACCGTACTCACCATGCATATCACGGCAGTTCAATCATAGAGTGCTGTATGTATCAGCTTCGCTATCTGTGTCAATGTCTGACAACCAATTCACATTGTCATCACTATCACTTGATTCAACTAATAATTTATTTGCACTCTGTTCTAAAACTGGTTTTACAGCTTCATACCTACACGCCACTCTGATTTGGTTGAAGGCACCATGCCACTCAAGAATTTTGATGATTTACCTTTGAGTGGTAAAACACATAGAAACAAGATTTTTCACAGTATAATGGTATATAGAAAACAACAACATCTATCTATCTATCTATATTGCCCACTAGCTGGCAGCAGCTGTTCTGAGCGTTATTCGAGCTTAACACTGTAAAGCAGATCATTAAATGTAACTCAGAGTCTGACTTGGGCTTAACCTTAAGTACAAAGAATTCTGAGTCCAAGTCACACTCGCAGTTAATGCTAAGAACGTTAATTCTCTTGTGCCCTTATTGTCTGCCACTTTCTTCAGTCAGGGTAGAATATCCTTAAATCTAACTGCAGAAGTAAATTCAACAAAATGCACCTTTAGTCTGCAAAATATACGATGTAACACAAACACACTTACTCAACAGCATCATTCTCGATATGTCCATTTTAAGATATTTGTCCCATGTGCCAACAATATGCATTGTGGTTTTCATTCCAATATACTGTGTACACCACCAACACTATAACCTAATAAAGGAAATTTTAAATCAGAAGAAAAAACAGGAAATGAACAGTTGTACAGGAACTGTTAATCCCATTTGAGCTCATTAACTCTAGTACAGTGGGTAGCAGATGAGGGTATGACTGTGGGGGTCCCAAACTCTGTCCTTGTAAGCCAACATGCTACAGTGCTTAATGGAATTTCTTATTTATTTACTTATCTTTCCTGTTCTCATTAATGAAGGCAGGTTATAGATAGATAGATACAGTAGACAGATAGATAGATAAACTCAAATAAACTCCAATATTTTTGTCACATCAGGAGATGACCCGCTTGGTGAAAAAAGTCAGATATCAAAGATGAAGCAGGAGAAGGAAAGAAAAATACATTAATACTGTCATGGAAGGCACTAAAGTATCACTTCAGCATTTATCACAAACTAAAATGCTGTTTTCACTTCCATATTGAGTCAACGTCCTTCAGTACATTTCAACAAGTTTCACTTCCTCTTCCCAAAGAAATTCTCCCTATGGCATTTTCTCCAACAATGGTGCAATTCCCAAGTGGAGTGCCCATGTTCATCTGACATTGGCTTAAACTAGGCTAACGGCTGAGTGCTGCACTACCCATAAGCCATTGTGACCATGTTGTATTGCATCAGTTTCTATCCAATGTGGTTACTGTGTAATTTTCAAATTACTTTTTGATTTAATCCGGGTGGAGTGGTAGGGATCTGCAGTGGGAATCGGAAGGTTGCCGGTTCAAATCCTGTAGACACCAGAAGTGACTCTACTCCATTGGGCCCATGAGCAAGGCCCTTAACCTGCAGTTGCCCCATCCTGGGTATGACATTAATCTGCTTCCAGCCTGACAAGTAGAGCCCTCCAACCTGCAGGGAAAAAACATGGGGGTTGATGGCAGACTTGGCACTCCAGCCACCATAAAAAAACACACTGTTCCATTCCATCTGAACTAGTGTGGTACTGAAGTGTCACCCGTTGCCTGGCTGCACTCGGGTCCTATCTGGGATCCTGAGTTGGTTTATCGTGTGGTGGGTGCAGCAACATTATCAGAACATGCTCCCAAATTTTCTCTCTCATAGACAGATAGCACTTAATTTGTCCACAGGGGAATTTCAACTTTTTACAGAAACTCAAAAAATAAATATGATCACATTATGATAAACAACAAATACACACCAGAATGACTACAAAGAAAGAAAAACTTCTGTCTTGGCTGAAGATGAAAAGAGCAGTCAGTCACAGTTAAGCATTATATAGGCATCTGGCTGTAAGTATGAAGAAGTCCCAGAAGCATTTCTTTACACGAAATGGACTTGAATGAGATTAGTACACTCTGCATCATTCTTTCCTATACTATATTTTTTTAATTTAAATTTTCCCTTATTAAGGTATACAGTAGTGCCATTGTGTCAGTTGTTTGTTATACAGCATTCTTAACAGTATTGCTGAAGTTTACAATGCCTTATCTGCTGGACTCAAAAATGCAATGCATTTTATTACTTACAGGCATGACAAAATATGTAATCCAACAGATAGCACATCACAAACCTTAAAGTTAAATACACCATCAGAATGTAACTGTTGGACAGAGAGAAATTGGTTTATATAATATTTAATAGATTGTGTTTCCTCTCTTTAATTATTAACCTTCCATTAAATCTTCTCTAATATAAAAATAAGAGTGTTCCTTTTGATTTTTGATTTTTTGTTTTAGATTTAAACACAAATGTTCCATGTCACAAATTAAAACAAATAAATAAGTTTGCGCCCCCGCCCCGGGCGCGCCCCCCCAGCTTACCTCTCTTTCGCCCCACTTTTTAAAACCTAGGGTCACTATGACCTTGCTATGCCACCGTATCTTTCTTCAGTTTTGGATTTGACTTTTTAGACCATTTATTCAGGAAGTGGTCAGGGAGTGAGAGGCTTCAGCTATTCTCGCAGTATTTATAGACGAGCTCCAACTGATACTGAGCTGCTGATCTGCCGGCACGTGGGGGTGGCTCTGCAACTTCTACAGCTTCATTGCGCTTAGGCAGGCGAGCCTTGAATACACACTGCACTGGCTTTGCGGTGTAGCAGATGCAGGATGCTGCGACAAGAATGTTTCACCTGAATTCTCAAGAGTAAAGAGAGGAAGTTAAAAGACAAACAACTTCTTACTTAAAGCTGCAGGGAAATCAAAAGGCAACCCCATTACTGTGTCAGCTTATGGTGCATGGTGGGCTTCACTAGAAGGAGCGAGAGCCTCCAGTGACAGGTGAGTGTTTTTCTACATTTGCTCTACACTCTGAACTACCAACAGAAATTCAATTAGAGTTTGTCAAGTAATTCTGTGTGTTCGGTTGTTACTTGTGCTGAGTGGCCACACCATACAGAAGTGAAAATGCCCAACTTTTGAAATCAGTAGTGCAAAGACTGTAAGCAACTTTGTTTTAAAAGTACCTGCTTTCTGCAGACTGGAGGAAGATCTTATTTTTAGTCGTCGTCGCTTGTCCATCCCTGCCCCTTATGCTCTGAGCAAGGTCAAAACAGCAATATGAGCAGCTAGAGAGTGAGGCAATGGCATGAGGGAGACCCTAGATTTTACTGGAAGGAATCCAAGGCTCCATTAAAACGTGCACAAGCTCAGATGGCCTCCCTGCACCGGCAGATGGTGCTGTCATTTGGCCATTTCCTGTCCCAGTTAATATAATGTCACAGCAGTACAAGCAAATGCAGCTATAGCATTTAACTAAGGGAGGGGGGGGGGGGTGGGAAGGGTAAAAGTACAAAACGAAAAGAAATTTACAGATTTTACAGCCCCCACATCCACAATAAGAATCTGAAGTGATGTCTTGCAGTAGATGAGTGAGGGTCATTAGGAGACAATACTAACAGCAAATCAGCCAACTTGCCTCTCAAACTTTTGCTTTATATAGTAACATTCAAAGGCTTTACAAACATAGTGTAAATAACGCAGCATTCTCAAATCTACTTAGCCCAGTTCCGGATTACAGCATCTGCTGCTTATTTTGACTGCAACAGGAATCAATATTGGACCATTTTAAGTGTTTTAAGCATGGGAAAGCCACTATATAAAAATGCATTATTATTATTAGTGTACTAAGCCACTGCATGGTGTGCCCACACTAAGAAGAAGCAAAATTATCAGTACACTTCGTAAACAACATCACAAATAGCTTTACAACAGTCAGTATTTCTAATACAATTCTCTAGTCAACAATCCAACAAGCTCCTTATTATATAGCACCCTGTTTGACAAAAACCCAAAAACATCTTACATTATTTATCCATCCACTCATTATCAAACCTACTTAGTCCAAATTCAGGGTCTTCAACTGTGCACAAAGCAGGACCCGACCCTGGATAGTACACCAGTCCACCATTGAGCACACTCACAAACAAATCCACTCCCTTAAACTCAATTCATTCATAATCAGACTTAACTTTTTACAGTGGCTTTCATTGTGCAAACTAGCAATAACAACAAATAATCTATTAGTAATTTTCAATATTATACAGGTTTGTTTCCAATCTAGAGCAATCTTGCCATATTTATATATAGTGCCTTGCAGACATATTATAATCCTCATTCAAGCATCCAATTTTACTGAATAACAAATCCTACATTGAAATTTTGTTTTATTGGGATATTTCTATTTCAAAGCATCGGAACTCAAAGTGAGTTTTTTCATATGCCATTAGTTTATGTAAAAATTTAAAGAAAAAAATCAAGTAATCTATATTTCATAAAGTGGCAATTATAGCGCAGCCCTGAATGGTCCTCATATTAAGGTATTTGTTTCTTTAGAGAAAGGGAGGCTTGTAAGAAATGGATGCCCCTTTACCCAGCAGTCTAAACTTGACAACCCTCTCATCGTCATTCTCCAAATCCTCCGAGCTGCTCATCAAACCTCTGTGAGGGGGATTTCAAACAGCTTCGTCCCAAGCCCAGGCTACACAATCATCTGTCAAAAGGATATTTTTCAAAACAATGTTTCAGATACTTTCATTTATTCCTGACACACTCATCCTCATGGGTGGCACATTGGCTTAGCACTAATGCCATAGGAATCCAGCACCCTGGGTTCAAGTCCCACATCCCTTTGCTGCTTGTGTGGAATTTGCATGTTATCCTCATGTTTATATGGGGAGTCTAGTTCATTCTAGGTAGTCTGGTTTTCTCCCCACATAGCCTGTTAGGTGAACAGGTAAGCCTACAGTATATAGGATCTGTGAGGGTCCAGCCACCCAGAACTGTTTCCTACTGCTTGCATTGGATTAAGAGAATTTTAGAGTGTCTATTGATCCTTATCAATGTGCATACTCTCCAAGCTCATTGTATAAAATCATCAAGAGGAAATTTTGATTGCCATTGTTTCCTTAATTATTCACATAATTGGGGAACTAGTGCCAAGAGAGGAACCAACCCTGGATGGGATGCCTTTTCCATGGAAGACTCTTGCTATTAACAAGTTTGAAAAGCAGTTTCAGACAATTCTGGGAGTTACCTAACAGACATGACCATCTTGCTGGAGTGACCCTTTTGCAATATAATAGCTTTCTCTTTTTTTTTTTGTTTGTGATAATTGCTTGAGCTGCACTTCAATACCTTCCATGACAGTATTTTTCTTTCTTTTTCCTGCTTCATCTTTGACATCTTACTTTTTACACCAAGTAGGCCATCGCCTGATGTGGCAAAAATATTTGTGTTTAATTTATAGATGATCTCAATATTGATCTGATCTAAAACTGAATGTTTTGTCCATCTCACACTTTGTTGTACGCTCAGTGTTGTATCCTCCATTTGCTGCTGAGAAAGTCAGTACAGAATATTAAAATGTTTAAAGACATTAATGGCAGCACGTCTGAGGTAAAAGGTTTTACACTACAAGATTCCCTCACCTTTTCAGATGGTAAACCTAACTCGTGAATAACCCCAAGGCCTCCACAGGACCACCAATGTACTGAACTATGAACTCCTTGTTTTACTGAGATCCCCCAGAGACAAATAAAGATCTATCTATCTATCTATCTATCTATCTATCTATCTATCTATCTATCTATCTATCTATCTATCTATCTATCTATCTATCTATC